>APFE031130929.1:31975-104669 GCA_000404065.3 Pinus taeda
GGGTCAGACACGAACGTTTTACCAAAGCAGACTTGGGAACATATGGGAAGACTCACGTTGTAGTGGTCTCCAATTCAGTTAAGGATGGAAAATCAACAAAAGATCATCTCCATGGGACGACTACAAGGGATGACTGTGGATATTGAAGGTGAGAGTGTGTTGGCTGGCTTTGAAGTAATAGAAATTGTGGATGACAACAACCCCTACCTTGCGCTCCTTGGCATTGATTGGGATACTGACATGAATAGGGTAATCAACCTAAAGAAGCAGAAGATGATATTTGAAAATAAATCACTTCGCATAATAGTACCCCTAGATCCTACTGAAGGATCAGGCTATATTGAACCGGTCTGCAATTATGAGAGCGATGATGATTTGGACTGTATATATAAGATAACAACGCGAGACCAAGATTGGGTAAATCCGACAACTGATGGATGAATTACATGGGATCACAAGAGTTCCTGCACCTCGGACTCTAATGAAGAATTAGAGCGCTGGCAGAATTGATTAGATGAAGTAACCACACTGAGCTGTAACATGGTGACCCGGTCGCTGCATTGTGTGTCATCAGAGGTAAGAGGCCTGCCCACTTATGATGGCTTGAATGATGTAGATGTATTTTTGGATGCATTTGAGAGGGAAGTACTAAAGAAGTAGCGCTTCCAGGCTTTGCACTGGGCACTGCGCGCTACACCCACGAGATGGTGGGGTACACACAAGGGTAGATTTGATGATTGGCGCGAGTGTAGGAGGATGACGCACACATGCTTTGGGAAGCCAAAGGTACCTATGGTAGACAAGTATGACGGGAAGGATGATCCGCGCGCACACTTGGCCAAATGGGCTCAGGCTGATGGAGCGAAGCCCAAACTGGAATGGGTGCACTTGTTCTGTCATACCTTGGATGTCATCCTGATGAACTGGTACTTGGAAACATAACTCCACCATGGTACAGGTGAATGAGATATTCTGTGCGAAGGACTCATAATGACATTCATCTTTGAAGATGGGTTTGACTGGATTGACAAAGCCCTACAAGAAGTGAAAGCAAAAATCTTTAGGATACCATAGGATACTTTGGATCTGATTCAACCTGATTGGACTGCTCAGCTGAGCCACGCACTGGAATACTATAACGTGACTGCTGAAGAAGAAGATGAGGATTCGTGAAAGATTAACATCCCTGAAACAGAGGTACACGACGAGGTTGAGGGATCGCAGATTGAGAATCCTGCTATAACCGTGCCACTGAGAATGAAATAGGTAAATATTGGTATGGAGACGGAGCCCAAATTTGCGAATATTGGAGATTACTGGGATGATGCGACGGTGGATAAGGTTGCTAAATTGCTCTGCAAATACCATGATTTGTTCCCTACCAAGTTTACGGAGCTAAAAGGGATAATAGGAGACTTGGGAATTATAAAGATCATGTTAAAACCTGACGCGAAGCTGGTTAAGCAAAGACCTTACCGCCTCAATCTGAAGTACAAAGAGAAGGTCCACTTAGAGCTAGACAAGATGCTCGTGGCAAGCATCATTGAGCTCGTAAAAGAATCTAATTGGGTAAGCCCAATGGTGGTACAGGAAAAGAAGCAGAAGGATGAAATGAGGTTATACGTAAGTCTCCAGGAGTTGAATGACGCTTGCGTACATGATCCCTTCCCAACCCCGTTCACTGATGAGATGTTGGATAATGTAGGTGGCTAGGAAGCATATTCCTTCATTGATGGGTTCTCTGGGTACCATCAGATCAAAATCGTGCCAGAGGATAGAAGCAAGATGACCTTCACGATGGAGTGGGGATGTTTTCAGTACACTGTAATGATTTTCGGATTGAAGAATGCGCTTTGTAGTCATTGTTGCGTTCAAGGAATTTATTCATAAATTCTTGGAAGTGTACTTTGATGACTGGACTGTGTTTGGACTGGTGAAACGCCATGTGGAAAACTTGCACCTGATGCTAGATACCTATCGAAGGTACCAAATTGCGCTCAATTCGAAGAATGCTTGTTTTGTGTTCCTTTTGGGACTCTGCTAGGTCATGTGGTTTATAAACAGGCACTGATTGTAGATCCCGCGAATATTGCAGTGATACTTAATTTGGAGGCACCGAGGAGTGTGAAACAGTTGCGCGCAACCTTAGGACATACTGGGTATTACAAGAAGTTTATCAAGGGCTATGCCTAGATCACCGTGCCTATGGAGAAGTTGTTGAAAAAGGATGTCACATTCTGTTGGAATGAGCACTGTAAGAAAAGCTTGGATGTATTGAAAGAAAATATGGTCACCGTGCCAATTTTTGTCTTCCCGAATTGGAAGGAGTTTCATGTACATGTCGACGCATCATGTATAGTGCTAGGAGCGGTACTGACAGAGGCTGGCGGAGGAGAATCGGACCATCCTATAGCGTTCACAAGCAGAAGGTTATCCAAGGCTGAGAATAACTATTCCACCATTGAGCGCGAAGGGTTAGCCATGGTATACACACTCTAGAGGTTTAGACACTATTTGCTGGGAGGCCATTTTAAGATGTATACGGATCATTCTATGTTGAAATACCTAGTTAATAAGCTTGTGTTGGGGGGGCGAATCTACAGGTGGTTGTTATTGTTCCAGGAGTATGATTTTGAGGTTATTGTGAAGCCTGGATGACTGAACGCGGGACCAGACCATTTGTCGCGCATCGAAACAGGGAAAGATCCCACTAATTTGGAGGACGGATTTCCTGACGCACAACTATTTGCTGTGCGCGTTGTGGATGATCATTTTGAAGATATCATACACTTTCTAATGACAGGCACTGCCCCGGAAGGTTACACCATCTAGCAAAAGAAGGGGTTAGTGGTGCATGTGGCAAACTTTTCTGTCATTGTTGGGAATCTGTACAAAATGGGGTTTGATGAAATATTATGACGATATGTATTGGAGTTTGAAAGGAGCAGTATCCTCGCGGATGCTCATGGGGGCGCTGCAGGAGGTCATTATGCAGGAAGAGCGACCGCATAAAATATCCTACGTGCAGGGTTGTGATGGCCAACCCTTCATCAGGACTCAAAAGCTTACTGCAAGGCATGCGATGTGTGTCAAAGGACTGGCAGGCCATTGTGAAGGGATGAGCTGCCTCTGAATCCACAGATGACATTACAACCCTTTGAGAAATGGGCAATAGATTTTGTGGGACCCGTTCAGCCCCAAGGAAAGAAGATGGGAGCGTGGTACATTATCATAGCAACTGAGTATTTGACTCGATGGGCAGAGGCACAACTTGTGAAGGATTGCACAGGTGCAACTGCTGCGAAGTTCCTCTTTGAGTATGTACTGACGCAATTTGGGTGTCCAAAGATTTTTATGAGTGATGGGAGTAAGCACTTTCTGAATGAAATGATGAGCATGCTAATGGAGGAATTTTAGGTATATCACCAAAAGAGAACGCCTTATCACCCACAGACTAATGGGATGGTGGTAGCATTCAATAAAGTGCTGGAGAACACGTCTACTAAGGTTTGCATTGCTCAGCGAATTGATTGGGACCTGTGCATACCCATAGTACTATGGGCCTATCGAATGACATGCAAGAAGTTGACTGGATAGACACCCTTTAGGCTTGTATATGGTGTTGAAGCAGTGATGCCCATGAAATACATTGTGCCTAGTCTGCGCATAGCGGCATTCACAGGCATGACAGATCGCGGAGCCCTGGAAGAGAGGCTCGCACAGCTGGTTGAGCTTGAGGAAGAGAGATTTATAGCTAGATTTAGCCAATTGGTCAAAAAGCAGCACGAAAAAGCATGTCATGATCGACACATTAAGCTGCGCACCTTCAAGGTAAATGATCTAGTTTTGTTATATGAAAGTAAGTTTGATAAATTTACAAGGAAGTTCAGAATGCATTGGTTAGGGCCCTATGTCATTAAGGAGATTACAGACGGTTAAATTGAATGAAAATCCCTTCCCAGAAAAGGTGAATGGCAGCCAATTGAAGCCATACACCGGTGGTTCGACCATGTGACTATATGAGGGTAGCACAGGCTTAACACTCTAGGTAGCTGAAAGGAGGCGCGAGACTATAAACTACATTGCCTGGGTTGGGGAGCTACGCGATTGGAGGATTGTGCGAAGTAAGAAAGTGTCACAGGGTACGCGACAACACGAAGGGGGCTGCGCTACCTGGGGAGAAATTGCGCAGGTCAGCCGGAAAGTGATCGTTAAAGTCACTGTTCAAGATTTGACGATTGCAACCAAATGGAGCGGGCGACCGACATTTAAGACAAAATTTATGGGTCAGATCCTTGAAAATCTGCCGCCAATTTGGCATTAATGAACCGAATGTGGGGGGAATGGTCGGATTTGAATTCAAAATGCCCTATAAATTACAGGTGGCTTCCCAGCGAAAAACACTTGGCGTTTTGAGAATCGAGTTGTTGAGCTCTCAGGCGCACATGAACCGAGAATTCTTCGAAGCTTTGACAACAAGTTCGGCATTTGAGCAATTACTAGAGGCGACGCGAGAACTGTTGAATACCGTCATGTCAACACCTACCGAAGTTATGGACGCCGAGGCAGTGACAGCTGAGGAGGCTGTGCCAGAGGTTGTTATGGAGGAAGAGGAAGCTACTCCAAAGGTTGCCGAAGTATTAGCAGAAGTTCCCAAGTCACCACGGACACCTAGACGAAAGCCAACCCCAACCAAGGAGAGTGCGAAGGATAAGAAGGGGAATCAGCCTCCAATATTGGTGCGTGCATCACTGAGAAGAAACCCACCGAAGGACAAGCCTACCGCACAGGAAAAGGGCAAAGCCATCAATCTGGATCTGGAGGAGGAAGAAATCGAAAACATATCGATGGATGATGAAGAAGTGGGGATAGATGTGGAGGAATTTGAAGTCCAGGGTGCTGAACCTATCACTCGGTTGTTTGAGTATGTCCCTTCGCGCAAGGGAAAGATCAAGGTGCCAAAATTTATCGACGAAAGCAAGGTCCCCTTGCAAACTACTATGTTGCCTTCAACCCCACCAGAAGTAAAGGAGCAACATGCAACCACTGTCACAGAGGCAATAGTGGCGGTTGACATTGCAGTAGAAGACTACATACAACTTTTTGAACAGTTGTTCGAGGTCCTGACAAGCCTGCAGGAGGACCCTAATGTACAACAATTGGAGACAAAAGCGTAGAACTGCAGTAGCGCTATGGCGAGGTAAAAGGTACAACGTGAACCGTCGCGCTCACACAAAGACTGGAAAAGCTGCAGGAGGCTAAGAAGTTGAAAGAAAAAGTAGATGCAGTGCAACACAAGGAGGCAGTGCTGAAGGTGCCACTGAAGCGCTAGTTGGATGAGGCTTACGCGGTTACAGCTTCTATTGAAGGAAAGCTTGCGAATTTGCAAGAAACTCAATGGAAGCTTCAGGCTGATAGTTCAGGAGCAGTGACCGAGCAGATGGTTGAAGAAGCAAAGCAGGTGGCCGCACAGTGCATTGCCGAGGTTGTGGTCATACAAGTTGAGCTAGGAGGTCTTCGCGCTAAGATCTTCCCGCCCGCATAGTGACTCGAGGGAGAGTCACGATAGTTGTGTTGTGTCCTGTTGGGAACGAGATCCCCCAAGGATAGTTTTGGGTCAATTTTGTAATAAAGTTGTAAAGTCTCCGCATTTTGTGGTCACGGAGCGCGAAGGTGTCATGAGTCGTAAAGGGTTGTTCGCCCTTATTTTGTAAAATGTAAGGTCGGTTGTAAAGATCCACCCATGGTCCACAGACCATAAGATTGTATAAAAAGAGCTAAGTAAGTAAGCTCTAAGTAGTGATAAGGTTTTTAGGAGTAGAAGACAAGGCTTGGAGTCTTGGTAGAGAAGTCTAAGTTTTGGGTCTTAACGTAGGTAGAGGCTCTGCAACTGAGTGCACAGAGGCCTAGGGTAGAAGTCCGCAGCTGAGTGCGCGAAGCCCTGCAGTTATGTGCGCAGGGCAGATAGAGTCTGTAATAATATGGAGATATCAATAAAGATAATTATTTTACAAATTCTGTGTCTTTATTTCCTGTTAATGCATCTTGTTATACTACGATTTGGGTTTAATTTACAATGTTCATGTGATGCGCGAATGTATGTAATTATGTTGGTTAATTGAATGCAAGTAAGAATATCTGTTTACACGTTTCTAACTGTGATTGTTCAGTAAGATAAGTGAACGCCTAAGATAACTTGGGAATCTGTATAATACGTTGTCATAGCAGCGCGAAAGTACCTGTGCTGCAGGTTAAGGCTACGCGAAGGTCAATTGTGCACCTTCATGGAGGTATTGAAGGGCGGAGTAAAGGGATAGACTGACAGAGCCCTAGAACTTAATGACTTGCGCGAAAGGAGGAACAAAGGGTATAAACCAACATCACAACCATCTCACTGTGCGGAAACTTGGTTCCAACATTGCCCCATACTGCTTTGAGTGAGACTTCGGTCCACGCTCTACGGGCTGATGCCGAAAGGGCTATTAGTGTAGGGATTTGTTTGGTTAATTAACGCTGAACCTGGGCCAAGCCCCACGTAGCCAACAAAAACTATATACAAATTATTTAATAAATAAATAAATAAATAAAATAAATAAATAAATAAATAAATAAATAAATAAATAAAACACAACGTGCCAAACTTTAAACAATGCCGACAGTGAACCGAATGGGCTTTGAAACCGTAACCACCATCGGGCTAACGGACTCCGCTAGTAACGAACCAGGCCAAACACTTATGCATGGGGTTTGAACCTGTAACCTACAAGTAGCGGATGTGGTCCACTAGCTTTGAAACCACGACCCACTGTTAACCAATGTAGGCTTTGAAACCGCAGTCCACTATTTTTTTTTTAACAATATAGTGAATCGGTAACTGCTAGACCTAATCTAAAGAAAACCCAAAAAGCCCACTATTAACCAATGCCTTATTAAAATTCTGAAAGTCAAATTGGCTCCAAAAAGCCCACTATTAACCAATGCCTTATTAAAATTCTGAAAGTCAAATTGGCTACTAGGCATGTCCACGGTCGTAACAACTAGGTCAAATTACAAGGTATATAGGGTTGCAACATAACCAAACGGTGGATACCTCTCATGCGCTATTCATATCCGGTTATAAAAGCTATTCCCATTTAAATAGTGACCAGAGTTAAAAAGAGTATTTTAGTTAATAGAGTTATGAATATAAATTACGAAAATAATTTAATTTAAAAATGTTTACGTCTAGGGTGGAGCTGCTGTTATATATGGTGTTTTTTCTTTTTTTTTTTCAAAATCATGTCGTGGATGTAGTATTATATAAAGGTTTGAACGTCAAATTGGAGGAACATGTAGGATGGGCAAATCTTGTGAAGCGGACCTATGTTTTTATTAATGTATTCTATTAGTATTACTTTTTCTTTTTTTTTTTAATCTTTTTGGCTTTAATACATTTTTGTGTATTGGTTTGTGCCAAGAAATTTTTGAGATGGTGAGTTGAGAGTGACATTTATATATTATTTATACACTTAAGATATATTGGGGATTAGGGCTAATTTCGGATTTATTTTAGAGTATATTCATAGGGCTTCTGCATTATACGGATACAAGTAAGAACAATGGATATGAGATTCATCCTATTAGGTTAAGTAGGATATTTTGTCTAATTGGATCATAAGGTTTTATAAAATAATTAGGTATATTTTAAACTTATATTTTATATTTATTTTTTAGTTTTCTAATACCTTAATGATTTTGGTAATTAAATCTATGAATAAAATAAAATAATGAAAGGTCAATAACTCCACCACAACCATAATTAATATTAGAAAATGTTAGGAAGTTATTGCGAAGTAATATTATATTTTAGGAAGACTTATGCATTTTAATAAGTATTAGTACACATTTGGATAGAAAATCATGCATTAGGACAAGGAGGTAGCGATACCACCCTCCTTGACCTTAGTACCAGTAAGACCTGCCTAATAGGTAAAAATAGCAAAAAAACCTATACCCATTTGTGAGCTTGAAATTGAAAAATTATATATGTTAAATCTAAAAGTATACCTCAGATTTTTATAATTTTATTATGTATCCAGGAAAAAGTACAATGATAATGACATATCAACAATGACGACGTGATTAGGTAGCATCACCGTCATTGACGCCACCACCATTGTCATCGCCATCGCCACCACCATCGTGACCATCATCAACTCCAATTCCTCTTGCACCGGAGTTAACGTTATAATGCGCTCATTGGAAGCGATATTGGAAACATTAAAAGGACTTCTAATAGAGAATACTAAAGAGGAGCAACCTCATCTTGAAGAAAGAGATCTAACAGAACCTAAAGGTTTTGAGTATAGACAATCAAGGGAAGATATTTCTAGGGAGCCGCAGAAAATTAAATTCCCAGAATTTTCAAGAGGACGAGTTGGGGAATGTGTTGAAGCATGGTTCGAAGGAATGAACAATTTTTTTGCACTAAGAGAGTAATCTTCTACTTCTAAGACGAAAATTGTTGTATTTCAGTTAAATGAAAGCACCTTGATTTTGTGGGGGAATCCGGAAGAACAATTACACCTCACAATGGATAATGTTCCCTGGGAGTTGTTCGAGGAAAGATTCCGAGCCAAGTACTTACCTCCATATTTTCAAGAGTACTAAGCCAGAGCCTTTCATAAGTTAGTCCAAGGTATCAAAACAATGGAAGAATGTGAAATGAGGTTTATGAATCTTGTGAAATATATTCATTATTTAGATACTGAGGAACATCAAATTGAATGCTTCGTATATGGATTAAATCCTCGAATCAGGGCCATGGTTAGCATGTGGAAACCAACATCACTAGAAGAAGCCGTTGAAAATGGCCGTTATGTAGAGGAGAATCTAGGGATAAAAAGGGATGTTAGGCCAACGTAGCCCTTACAACTAAGATTTCTAGGAAAGACTCCTTGAAATTTCTTCAATGGAAGTAGCTTGAGACCACCTCCTAATGGTAATAGATTTACCCCAAAAGGAGTAGGAGCAAGAGCTCCCATGGCAGATGATATTGTAATTGTTAAATCATCAAACACAAGTCCATGGAAATCTTGAGGAACTACTAATATAGGAAGGAACAAGAGAGGAAGTGGCACAAGAGGACGAAATTCCTTGTCTAGAAACTCGCAATTTGACTCAAGGGGATCACCCCAAGTTAATTGTTGGGGATGTGGAGGACCACATTTTCAATGTGATTGTCTAGAAGCGTCGTCAAGTATAATGCATAGAACAAGAAAAGAGCCATCATCAAATACCCAAGGAAATCATAGAATCCATGCTGTAGTCAACAACAACCAAGCAACACATGAATCCATTGTAGGGGAATCCTCAGGTATTATTAATGACATAAAAATCAAAATATTATTTGATATTGGTGCCATTGATAGTTTCATTTTTTCATATGAATTAAATAAATTTGGGTTGGCAGCCTGCAAGAAAAACAATTTCAGATAGATGGAAATGGCTTCAAGAGAACTTCAATTCGTAGATTTAAGTGTGTAAGAATTAAAAATTGATTTAGGGATTTGTTCGACTAAATTAAAAACTTATGTCATAGCCCTAGGAACTTATGACCTCATCATAGGGATGGACTGGTTAGAAGCTCATCAAGCATGGGTAGACTGTTACGGGAAAACCATTCTTTGTATAAATGATGAAGGTGAGACAATCCAAATCCAAGGTGTTAAAAGCAAAGTATCTTTACGCTTCATCTCAACAATGTGAATGAAGCGTTGTTTAAGAAAATTTTGTCAGGCATATGCAGTTCAAGAAGTAAGCAAAAAGAAAGGACCATCCTTAGAACAATATCCGGTGTTAGCCAAAATTATGAATGTTTTTCCAAAGGAACTACCAGGATTACCTCCTGAAACAGAGCTGGATCTCACAATAGAATTGAAACCTAGTACCGAACCAATCTCTAAAACACCTTACAGAATGACATCTCCAGAACTTCAAGAACTACAAATTCAGTTGAAATAACTACTAGATATAGGACATATTCGACCCAGTATTTCACCTTCGAGTGCTCCTATAATGTTCATCAAGAAGAAGGATGGTTCCTTGTGGTTATGCATAGACTACCGAGACTTAAATCGAGCTACAGTAAAGAATCATTATCCAATGCCTCGAATTGATGATCTCTTTGACCAAATGAAAGGAGTTGTTGTCTCCTCAAAAATTGATCTGCGATCAAGCTATCATCAACTAAGGATTAAGGAAAGTGATATCTCTAAGACTGCATTCTGAACATGTTTAAGACATTATGAGTTCATTGTGGTACCATTTAGGTTGACCAATGCACCAACAATATTCGTGAACCTTATGAACAACGTTTTCCACAAATATCTCGATCAATTTATACAAGTCTTCTTTGATGATATTCTCATCTATTCCAAAAATCAGAAGGAGCATGAAGAACATTTGCGAATACTATTATCTTGACTCAGAGAACACCAATTATATGGAAAGTTATCCAAGTGCTCTTTCTTTTAGAAGAGTATTCATTACTTGGGTCATATTTTATCTGGTGAAGGGATCACAATAAATCTTGAGAATGTAAAATCAATCATGGAATGTTTGATACCAAAAAATGCGCAAGAAGTATGAAGCTTTATGGGTTTAGCCAACTATTACCGAAGGTTTATAGAAGGATTCCCCAAAATTGCAAAACCTATCACAACCTTCCATCATAAAAGAGTTGGGTATGAATGGACTGAGGAATGTCATAGAGAATTCTTTGAATTTAAAAGATTATTGACTAGTGCACCAATCTTATGAGTACCTGATATGGACAAAGATTTTACTGTGTGTACTGATGCATCTAAGCAAGGATTAGGTGCAGTATTAATGTAGGATAAAGGCGTAATAGTGTATGCTTCAAGAAAACTAAAGCCTCATGAAGAACTCTATGCCACACACGACCTAGAGTTAGCCACTTTAGTGCTAGCTATAAAGATATGGAGACACTATCTAGTAGGGAGAAGCTTTATGCTCAAAATCATCAAAGTTTACAATATTTTTTTACTCAAAGATACTTGAATGCTAGACAAAGACGATGGAGTGTATTCCTAAGTGAGTATGAATTTGGAATTTCATACATTAAAGGAAAAGAGAATGTAGTGGAAAATGCTTTAAGTAGAAGAACACAGATATTATCCCTCATACCTATCAAGGTAGACTTGAGGAAGCAAGTACTAGAAAATATCTTGAGAGACAATTGGTATTTAAAATTAAGATCCGGGCTTGAAAGTAAAAACAAAAAATAACCTAAGTTTGATGGATATGAACTAGAAGATGATGGAGTTTTACGATTCCATGGAAGGATGTACATTCCTGATGGTGGGGATCTTCGAAACACCATTCTTAAGGAAGCCCATAGAGCATTATATTGTGCACATCCTGGTGTAAAGAAAATGTATGCTGGTACAAAGAAACTCTTCTTTTGGGCAGGCATGAAACACGATATTATTCAATTCTTCGCAAAATGTCTTGAATGTCAGCAAGTGAAAGCTGATCATTGTCACCCAACAGGTCTCCTACAACCTCACGAAATTCCTATGACCAAATGGGAGATAATTTCTATGTATTTTATTGTTGGGCTACCTCTTACTCCACAAAGGCATAATTCCATTCTAGTTGTGGTGGATAAATTAACGAAAAGCGCCCATTTTATCCCCATAAGAGATAATTACGAAGTTGTTGATGTAGCTCGACTATTTATAAATGAAATTATTAGATTTCATGGAGTACCTAAGAAGATCATATCAGATAGAGACTCTCGATTCACTTCAAGATTTTGGACTTGTATGCAATCAACCTTAGGAACTCAAATAAATTTAAGTACAACTTGTCATCCTGAGACTAATGGGAAAATAGTAAGGGTAAACCGAGTACTAGAAGATATACTGAGAATGTACGTTATGGATAAATAATCAAATTGGGAAAAGTACTTACCTTAGTCAAAACTTCATACAATAATTGTTATCACAGTTCAATTGGAATGCGTCCATTTGAAGCATTGTACGACAGACCTTCAGGACACCATTAAGTTGGGATAGGTTAGAAGATCAGGTGATAGTAGGGCCAAAATTAATTCAAGAGATGGAATAACAAGTGAAAAAAATTAGGCAACAATTGAAAGAGGCACATGATAGACAAAAGAGCTATGTTGATACACACATGACAAATAGGAATTACGAAGTAGGGGATTAGGTTTTCGTCCGCATCAGACCAAATAAAATCACTATCCAATTTGGAAAAAGGGACGAAGTTGTCACCCTGATTTATTGGACCATTCAAAGTCTTGGAAAAAGTTGGACCTCTTGCCTATAATCTTACACTACCACCCCGCTTGCATAAAGTTCATAATGTATTTCGTGTATCTGTATTAAAACATTACATAGTTGACAGATCTCATAACCTTCAAGGAAGGAACTACAGGTATCAGATGAACGAACTATTTCGGTCAAACCATTACGTATACTAGAACGTAGGGTTCGACAACTCAGGAACTGTCTAGTAGACCAAGTTAAGGTCCAATGGGACAAATATAGCCCTGGATTGGCTACTTGAGAGGATACAAAGATCATATGTCAGAAATACCTCAACTTGTGTTAAATTTGAGGAACATAAAGCCATATTTTGTATATATTTACTTTACTTTAAATCAGATACTTAAAACTATTTTGAGATGATCACATGTAAATATGAAAATTTTATGTAACTGGAACATGATATATGTTATTTGCTTAATTCTACTAGTACATGGATACCAATATGAAATATGTTATTTAAATTAACATTGTTGAATTATGGATACCAATATGAAGTTTAGTAATTAATTAACCTTGCTATGAAAACTAAATTAGGAATTATGTTATGGATGAGAGAGCTATAATTTTGTTCCATTTTTGCATATCGACATGATCGATGAGATAGAGATAAAATAATCATTACATTGTAATATAAAATCTAATAACATGAGCTGGATATGGCCAAATATGTTATATCGAAAATAACAACATGCATGAGCTATACATAAACTGTTTATTTTATATATATTGATGCATATCCTATAATGTATGGACAAGTATTTAATTTGCAAATAACATCATTACCAAAATGACCATGTGACGACAAAAAATCCAAGAACAATTAAGGCTCCATGATAGGGTTTTGACCCTGGTCCCACTAGGAGGGGTGGAGGTATTACCCACCGTTTATCCTCCTAAACCTGGAGTCATGGGAGGAGTGTGCAAGTGACACTCCCCTAGATGTATGATGAGGACTGCCATATGCCTATTGAAAAAAATAGGTCGATGTAATCGACACTATCATCCTTAGGGTTATGAATGGTTAGATCAGTATAGTTGACACCATGGCATATTCCAATAGAGGACGGATAGGATGGGAGCTCATATGGATTTAAATAGGAAAGCAAAAAATTACAGATATAACCATAAATACAGAGATGCAACATAAAGAATGCTTCATTTCATTAATGTAAAATACTGAAATATTCTTACAAACAAAAATGGAAATAAACCAGCTAGGGCGATGGTAGCTTATCTATGAGAAGAGATGTGGCGGCTACATGCCTCTGAACCTGTCTACATGAGGCCAAAGGCCATTTTATGTTGAGAAACAATGGAAAACCCTAAACATCCAAAAACCTAACCCTAGGAGATGAAGCGCCAAACTATGGGCCCCGTTTTGGGTAAATTGGTACATCAACTTCCCGAGGTCGTAACTTTGGCACACGATCTCTATTTGATGCGCACAATACCTCATTAGAAAGATCTATCTGAGGACTACAACTTTGGGAAGAGAAACATCAGTCCAAGGACCCATGTAATCCTAGTTTTCCAAAAAAATGTCGTTCAGGGCCTCAAAACGGCTCTGGAAGTTCAGGACCCGAAAAACTGCTAAAAATAGTAAATTGTGCTACAATTAAGGAAACTAAAAAACTAAAAGAGACATCTATGGAGGTCCAAGTGGGATAGGTGGGTGGTCACCAACATCCACCTAGATTAGGAGCGAAAGGGATTAAGAAGGATAGGGTGATTTTAGAATAGCTTGGGAATTTGACCGAGGCTAGGCTTAACTATTAAAATTATAAACCTATCAATGTTCAAAACACACAAATTTAAAATTTCTTCACATTAAATAAATATTTAATCATGGAACGTAATCCTTATATAAATTATACTAATTACTAAAATATTAATACACTATATAATCACTGGTATAGTATATAAACCTTAACTTCGGGACGAAGTTTTTTGAAGGAGGGGTGTATGTAATGACCCATCTACTAGTACAAACTAAATGTGAATTATTGGCATGCATACTATGCATATATATGATAGGTGCATATGCATGCGTTGCCTACACTGCACTAGTAGTCATATTAAATTATGAAGAAATTCCAAGCATAGGATAAAAGACGTAATTGTTGAAGATATTAAATAAATATCTAGCTCGCAAAAAGATATTGGAATATGTATTTTAGTATGTGTCTTCATCATAATAGGTAACCATAGAACATTGTACAAAAGTTTTAAATTAAATTATTAAAGTTTAAAAGGGAGTTATATTAACTAAAGGTTAAACATTAAAAGTGGTGTAATATAATAAAATATTAAAAAAAAGGTACTATGTAATATAGTTTGGTATAACCTAAAAACCTTATAAAGTGATGAGTGTCAAAATAAAGCGTGACTACCTCTTTAATTCACTGTGAGGAGCCACATAATAGACAGGGGGCACATAGCCAAGGCAATGAAGGATGAATGACCGATGGTTCTAAGAAATAAAAGTAGAAGGGAGTAGGACTGAAAGGGGGATGTTTTGTTGCTTGGGAGCACAATGTTGAGAGGAGGAAAATTTTTAAACAAAAGATTACATACATAAAGGACTGAACCTTGTTTGTTCTTGAAGTTTTTGGGCACGGGGGAACAAATTGCATCAATTGAGAGGTATTCTGCATTGAGTACTTGGGTTGTACTAGTTTGGCTGGGAAATTTTGGTCTTTTGGTAGTGGGAGTAATTATGAAGCATCTTCAATCACAAAAAACCAAGTAGGTAATCAACAAAAAATATAATGTTATGAATTTTGGTTAAACTCCATAGTAGATTTCATATTCTGTTTAGCGTAAATATTTGCTTAGATTGTTTAGAGCTCTACAGATAACCTACATGACGCTCAATTATTCACAATCAGGGTCGCAGATGATCACTTCATGGATATTATTCAGTTTCTGGCCACAGGAATGGCGCCCACGGAGTACACTACGTAGAAAAAGGAGCTGGTAGTCAAAGTAGTTGATTTCCCGTTGATTGTAGGACACTTGTACAAAATGGGACCAGATGAAATACTGTGCAGATACATCCCTAAACATGAAAGGCAAAGTATTCTGGCATAATCTCATGGAGGAATCATGGGTGGACATTATGCAAGAAAGGCCACTGCGCATAAAATCTTGAGAGTTGGGTTATGGTAGCCCATAGTACATAAGGATGAAAAAGAGTTTTTTTGAGCATGTGATGTATGCCAAAGAAAAGGAAAGCCATCTAGAAGAGATGAGACACCCTTAGTGCCACATGTGACGTTACAAGCATTTGAAAAATGGGCTATTGAATTTTTGGGACATACTAACTCACCAGGAAAGGAAGCTGACACAAGATACATAATCACTGAAACTGATTATTTGACGAGGTGGGCCAAGGCACAACCACTGAAGGATTGCAGTGCAGATACTATCGCGGAGGTTCATATTTGAATATATTTGTCCAGATTTGGGTGTCCCAAAATATTTATGAGTGACCAGGGCTCACATTTCTTGCATAAGACTATTGAGGTGTTGAGTGAAGAGTTTCAAGTATACCATTAGAAAAGTACTCCATATCATCCTCAAGCGAATGGGACAATCGAAGCCTTCAATAAGATTATGGAGAATGCACTCACAAAAGTATGAAATGTGAACAGAAATCGCTGGGATCTAGGGATTCCAACGGTGTTGTGGGCATATAGGATAACATGCAAGAAAATGATAAGACAAACACCTTTGATGTTGGTATATGGACAAGAAGCAATCATGCCTATGGAATACATTGTGCCAAGTTTGAGAATTGCAGCCTTCACAGACATGGTAGACCTTGATATGATGGAAGAAAGGATGGCACAATTACTTGCTCTGGAAGAAGACAAGTTTATAACAGGTTTTCACCAGCAAGAGCAAAGAGCAAGGGAGAAAGCTTGGCATGACAGGCACATCAAGCAAAAGACATTCTGGGAAGGAGATATTGTACTTTTATATGATAGAAAATTCGTGAAGTTCCCAAGAAAATTTAAAACAAATTGGTTAGGACCGTATATCATTAAGAACATCTCTAATGGTGGTGCAGTTCAGCTCACAAAGTTAAATGATTAACTTATTCCAAGATGATTGAATGGTAGCATATTGAAGGTATGTAGGGACAAATCTATCCCCAGAGCTTTGCACTATAGGATGAAAGGAGAAGAGTCTTAGTGCCACTTGCAGCTGAAAGTGGGCATTAGAATATAAACTACTCTGTAGAAGGGAACTTCGCCAAAGGAAGATTACTACATGATATTCAGGAGTATGTCGAAGTCTGAAAGAATCACGGCGAAGGAAGTATTGTTGTGCCATAAGGGAAGGTTCATCAAAGTTCGCTGGAAATATGACCGTTGGAAGGAAAAATTTGTTGTTAAAATAAAGTTATCGTTAAGAGGCGCACAAGAAACACATTTATGAATGAGAAAGATATAAGCTAATCATGGGGTTCAATATTCAAATTCGCTATAAAAGCCATGTCCCGCTCTGAATTTTACACTTTTCTATTTGTTGACGGTGTTGGACCTACCAACATGTTAGGGGATCTCCCCGGTAATAAGTCCCAATTAGACCTCAGACCATTTGGTGTAGGAGTCTGAGTAGTGGGTCGTATGGTAATGCCTTGACCACGATTTCACACATAGGCAAGTAAGATAACTCTGTTGGTAGCAAGGGTGTGACAACTGTAGTGAGTGAAGGAAGGTGTCTGAGAGATTCTAACACGCAGGCGTTGAGATGAGTGTGCCCCTTGGCAACCTGTAATAGTACTCAATTTGGAAGGGAACACACGAGCAAAGATACATCACAACATGGAAGGCAAGTTAGTGAGCAATCCAAAGTGATGGTTAAACCAACATCACATTTCAGAAAGATTCATACATACTTATACAGAATAGTCCATACATGCATGTGTAAGAAAACCAATACATATATCATTTAGAGTAAACCAAATAGCATAGAATACAATACAACATATGCATGAAATGTGCTGGCTCTTATTATATAAAGAAGTGTAAGTTCCAGTCATACAATACATCCATTTCCAACCACTAGTTCCAATAGTGGAACGTTACAACCACATCCGCCTGCTCCTCCAAAGAGATGTACTAGCTCTATGCAGTGGAGAAGCCAAGGCTCATTACAATACTGTCCAAGCTCTCTCCAAGATAGTCTTATCGGAAGCTTGGTTGACCAAAATCCCTTTAGAATGAGTTATGAGGGAATATTTATAGCAAAGGGTGGGGTGACACTTGATATTCCCCTTTGTGATAGTTCAACTACCCTCATGACTCTTCACATACTCTATGATTGTTACATCAACTATCACAACTTGACTTACACTTGACATGACTTTACATTACAATGCACATGTACCCATGTGAAACAAAATGGCTTGAGCAAGCCAAGCTAGACACCACTCTGACTTAGACAACCATGGAAGTCCAACTCCTCAACATCCTCATGCTGATCGAGAGTAACATACTGATGAGAAGATCAATAGTCCTTGATGGTGTCCGTGTGCTTCACGGTGACATCTGTCTAAAACCTGACTCTTGCCTCCATAGCATCCGGGTATATTGCTCGGGCTCCTCTGTCCAACTCATTTGAAAGCATGCGCATCATTGTCTTCAATGCGACTGAACCAAAAACATACTTGTGCATGATGTCTGCATTAATGGACAAGTCTGGGCTGATGGCAATGTGCATCAACTCGTTGAAGTACGAGTCAAGGTCTAGTTGGACCTATTTCTTTGTCTTCGCCTGTGTGAGAGTCCGAATAGATGGGATCGCGTGTGTGCACACTACAACATCCATACTCTTAAATACTCGTGCATGGGAAGCCTATATGTCAGTGATGAGTTGCAGGAGTTCTTCATAGTTCTGGATCTGAATCCGGATACATGCTTTCAGCTTGACCACTTTGGTCCTCATCATCTTAGGCAAGTGAAGCGGGGCTCCCTTGTATTTCATCATCAATGTTTTCATGTCATCAACATCAACATGCAAGTTCGTTAAGATATGTCCTCTTCTAGCACATCGCCGCTGCCATCCGTTGAGATGGACGACCACCTTATGCATGGTACCAAACTTGAAGTACAACACTCGCATTATTGTGTCAAGGGACAATACTTCATCTAGTATTTCCTTCTTCAGTTCAGCTTGGGTGGACATTGTCACCAATTCTCCTCCTTGCTTGGCCGTCTGTAGTTCCTTTGCCATTCACTCATTCTCAACTATCAGAAAGTGAAAAATTGAGCTAGTGGCTTCGGCATACACTCTGGTTGCATCGGCCACGGTTGCTGGATTTTTGTGCACATTAGTCATGATCACTCGTTCCTTAACTTGCACAGGATATGTATGATCCTTCAGAGTTGATACTCTACGAGACTGGACAACTCTATGTTGAGATTCATTGAATGAGATGTTGTGCATCTCTCCTTCCGCTAATCACCAAGGATCTCAGTGCCTCCTTGATCACTTGAGACTTTCTCATCATCTAGATGCGGTAGAGAGGGTGAATCGACCTCTTGGTGATGAGACATGAGGTCGGTGTCCTGTCCCAAATCTTGATGCTCCATGTCTGCATCCAACTCTTGAAGTGCTTGTTCTATCTCATGAGCGAAGTCTTGCTCCTGCAAGGGTTCACCCTATCTTTCTGATGTCAGCTACTCTGATGAATCCACTACTTGTATAGGTGATGTTTCATCTGTTTGCACATGTTGTGCCCCTTGCTGTATCTACTGCTTCTGTGCTTCCCTCTCCTGTTTGTGCAGCTCTTGTTCCTTTCAGAGTTTCTCCTTCAAATCATGCAACTCCTTCTCTATCTCTTCCATTCTCTACTTGTCTATATGCCATTGTGCAATTCACTTATCTCGTTGTTTCCTCTTCACCTATATAGCCATAACTTCTTTCTCTACTAATGGATCTACTCAGAACTTGCAACTTTTCTCCTCCTCCATGCGATTGACAATCTTCCTCTCACCTTTTTCGCACACTAGTATGCTTGCCTCTGCTGCTACTGGTGTGATTTGAGATGCTCCTTCATGTTTCTTCATTAACCACTCCATAACAAAGACAACCTGTTCATTGGCTCTGGAGAAACTGTAGCAATACCTCCATGAGTCCTCCTCAACCCAATGAAATGCCCTGTGGATCCAATTGAACTGAACTCTTGTGCAGTGATCTTTCACAATGAAATGTGGGTCATATGGATTGTAACTTCAGAGGTCGAGTGGGTACTTATTCATCTGTTCTACTTCGACATCCACTTGCTTGATACTCTGGATCTCGTATAACCAAATATGCAATGAAAGAGTGGGCCAAGGTGCCTTCTTCTTTCGATGCAGTCTAATTTTCAATCCTGTCGAGATGTGATATGCTACTTCTTGCATGACAAGTATGTCCAAGGAAAACTTCGATAGAACATGCAAAGGCTTCTCCGCACTGAACATTCGGATGAAGGTACCAGACAGTGAGGCATACCAATCAACAATGTCTAACAATGCCTCCATTACTTCCTTCAACATGCAGGGTGGATCCTGTTCGAATATCATCTTGTAAACTGGGGTAACAAAATGATCAGACAACTGTGTGATTACTCCTTTGAAGCTGCATTCAGACAGCAACTTACAATATGTGCTCACAAAAGTCTCTGTCGGTGACCATGCCCACTCCAAGCCCGGGAACTCCTGTCGGGCACAGATTGCATCTAAGATGTAGGCAAACATGTCAATCTCTACATGCATACCTCCAGGTGACTTTTGAGCCTTCGTTACTTGTTCCTTCAGCTGATGAGCCAACATGCCGGACCAGTTACATGATTTTCCCTCTTTGGCTAGTTGGTCCAACGCGATCACCCAAATCTGTGGGAAGGTTTCTGTGCTTTCTTGGCCATATAGTTGACATGCAAATATGACCAAGTATTGATACGCCTTCCATAGTATCTTCATCTTATAGATCTAGTTGGGTGTTGACCTGAATCGAGCCGACTCCTTTACTGAGTTCTTCAGAATGTCTCTAGAGTTAGCATTGTTGTTGGGTAAGATGAAGGGAGTCTTCATGATAGTCATTGGCTTCAAAATATGATACATCTCATCATAATACTGTGCCCATAAGGTTGCAAGCTTCGTCCCACTGACACTTCTCAAGGTCATCGTCTTGGGATCAATGTGAGAGACGATCCAGTGTATCATGTTCGCACATGGGAACACAGGGTATCTGCATGCAGTCCGGTACAAGCCAGACTTGTGAATGTTCACATACACTTGACGGTCTTCGAGGCCATCCTCAAAAGTGCCTGAAAATACTTCATTAACTTCTTGCCACTTCAGCTTGATGTCCTTGTCTAGAAACAACTTTGTATCTTCATAGATTGGTAGACTAGAGGACTCTCGCTCAATTGCGGCTCCAACTGCATGTCCACCAGTGTCTTGTGATCCTACTCTCTTGGACGCCATTGATCCTGTATTGCTAAGAGGCGAATGAATACCTGAAATATCTGGAGACAAAGCAACATGCATGGCAAGAAATTTTTCAGTGAAAACCAAAGAAAATTCGGGGAATGACATAACACATACCTAGGGAACTAATAGGAAATATTGCACCATTTATTTTGGGAGGCTGGGTGATTGGCTTCCAGGACTGTGAAAAAGGTAGTTTGGGCTGTCTGGGAGGCAAGACTAGCTGTTGGATTTGCACAATGTGCAATCTATACTGGTTACTGGTTGTTGGGATTGCGCAATGCACACTTCTAGCTGGGAGTGATTGCAGGCTTAGGGATTGCATTGCACAATTTTCCGAGCCAGCAGTCACTATCCCTTAGAAATGCACAAAACATCTTGGAGGATAATGCTGGGCAGAAATGTGCATTTATGGAGAGGAAGACAGAGCCTTCCTTCGCTAGATTGCGTGATGTTGTCTCGGTGAAGGCAGAGTCCGGGCCAAGGTTGGCCAAACTCGCCGACGGGAAACTAAAAGAAAATATGACAGTGAATGCATGAAGACACTAAGTGAAAGCAGAAGTGATTGACAATGCATGCAAACATGAATGAAAGATTAAGTAAACAGATCAACATGCATGTGGGTGAAGTGAGTCGTTGAATCGACGACCGTTTGTGCAAAACAGTTTCATGCATGCGAGAACAGTGAGATAGCAACAAAAATTGAAACAATGCTAGAACAAGCTAGTACACAAGTAAACGATAACAAGTGTTCAAAGAAATCAAGCAAACAACACTCATACAAGAGAAAACACAAAAAGTGAAAGAAATGTTGAAAAAGACAAGTTGAGGCCACTTACCAGTGAATAGCTGAGCCAGATGTGTCGAAGAGTCCTGGATGTGTTGTGGGATGTTAGAGCTCCAAGATCGATGTGAAAGAATGAGCTATGATGTGTTGAATAAATAAGTTTTGAGCTCATGACGCGCATGCCACAAATCTAGTGAAAAGCGACACTTGGAGGAAAGTTTCTAAAACAACTTTGCATGTAACCTCCAACTGCTAAAAATATCTCCCTGAATCATGGGATGAATTTTGCATGTTTCCTTTTGCTATTCCAGGAAAAAGAAAGCCATGCATGCAAGTTAAGTTTCCTTGGTCCTAGGTGGAACTGGTCAACCCAACTACTCATTCATGAAGCTGCTCAATAGCTAGAAGGAAATACACATTTCTGGCTGGGAGTTGGGTTGGCTGCCCAGGAGATTTGTGCAATTTCTGGGAAGAGCAGTTGACTACTGCCCAGGATTGCGCAATTCCTGGGATGAGCAGGCCTGCTGGGGAAAATTGTGCAATTTTCATTGTGAGGGTTGACTAGAATAATTGCGCAATTCTGGAGCCCAACAAGTTGCTAGACAAAATTGTGCAATTTCTGAAGAGAAGGCTGGTTGACCTCCAAAATTGTGCAATTTCTTGGGGGAGCTACTCAGCTTGCAGCTGGATCAAGCCTGGGTGATCAACCTGTGAGGGGAATGCATCAAGGTTTGATAAACATGCTGTCTTTGTGAAAGAAAAACACTAAATCTTGTGTACTTGATGAAGCAAGAAAAGGTGTTGTGAAAAGTTGGTAGGGGGGCTCCAAAACGAAGCTAAGGCAAAATTTTGGAGGGTGGTTGTAGCTGCTACAATACTATCTCGAGAATTCAATTTGAGAATTTGTGACCAAGTGTGAGACAAATGTGCTTCTATATGTCTGAGAGAAGTTTCAAAGAGAATGCTAGAAAGCTTGCAGAGAAAGTTCTAGCAAGCATCGTAGAAGCCCAAACTGGTAAATCCACAACATCAGGTGTGGCAGTGTCCCCAAGGTGCTCGAGGTCACGGCGAAAACAAGTAGCCACAGAAGAACAACCACAAAGAAGCCAAGAAAATAGACCAGCTGCAGCCTCTGGAGTAGAGCTAAGGACATCCCCGAGAATTAAGGTAGCGAAAGAGAAGCAGACAAAGAACAAGTAGGATAAGAAACCTATGCAGAAGGCCAAGAAACCAGTTCAATAGAAAGAACCAGAAAAAATCGATGACAGTGAGGAGGAGGTCAAGATGAAAAAGATGGAGACAGAGAGCACAAAAATCCCCTTTGTGTTGCCACCATATTTTCCACCAAGGAAACTGGGTGCCAAGCCGATTAAAGATCCCAAATATGTGAAATTTGACACTTTCACACTGTTGCTACCAGAAAAAGTGCCATTTGAAGGAAAATTACGAGGAAATATTCTGCAATTAAAGATGGAGGATTGTGACTTCAATGTCTGAAGTAAGTATCTATCGTTCGAGTCGATCAGGTACCTACAACATGTATACTATCCAAAGAGTAGAGTTACAAGTTTGGAGCCACACTAGTGGGCTGAGGGATTGGAGAGATCGGGCTCGTTGAACATGTTAAATGTGCCACACTTTGGTACAAGCAAGTCTAACACAACCTGTGTTCGACCGTTACTAGTATTAGTGCATGAAGGATGCCTCTGGATGGGGAAGAGGATCTCGATTGATGAAATTCTAATACGAAGGATTACTATATTTACCTACTAAGGAAAGGATCGACAAGGTAGTAGCACAAACAATGAAGGACAAGTTTGGGATAATAAAAAAGTCGTGAGGTTATGATATTAATTCCATCAACGACCAAGGGGTGTGCTTCACCACACACATCTTAGTTAGAATGATAATGAGGAAGTGTAGAGCAAATGAATTCCCCACGACTGTGATTTCCTTAGCTGCACAATGCAACATTGGGGTTCAATTCAACTGGGCTAGATATTTATGCAGAGAATTTTTGGAGGACCACCGAGAAGCATAAGAAGAGAGTAAGACATTTCACTATGTGTGGTTGATCTTGATCATCACGCTGTTAGCATGGAAGGAGCTGAAGGACTAACAATTTCCTCCAGTCGAAGCAGATGTATGTGAAGTTGCGTGGTATGCCTCACTCTGGCATACCAAGGAGACATCGCGCACGCAAGAGAACATGATATTGTTTGTACTGTTGCAAATAGACTTGTACATGATGGTGAGCCAACATCCCAGGCTATCACCAAGTTTGTATGATCAATATCGCAATATAACAGAGTTTAAGGCAGACTTTCATAGGATATATGTAAAGTCCCGGAAGGATTCGATGGAGACATTGCATCCTCTGCCATATTTGGTCACCAAATATGACCTTCTTGGGATAATAAAACATTGGTCAGTTGAGTGGATGACTCCAACCATAGAAGACATTTAAGCAGAGGACACCTCGCAACATGTAGGTCCATGTGGAAAGGACAAAGGAAAAGATGCAAAAGAAACAAAGTCAGATCAGGAACAAGGTACCTAGGACCCTCTCAATGACGTAGAGGCAACAAAGGAGTCATCGTTCATATTCAAGAAGAGGATACCTACAATGACTATGGCGAGCACAAGGAATAAGCAAAAGGTAGACAAATCTAAGTGTGCACTACCACTTATCTTTATTGATGGGGAAATCGACGAAATTGGATACAAAATCCATGAAGTAACAATAGAAACATGGAACAGGATTGATAATAACTATAGATCACTCTAGATGTTCAGAAAGGTATTGTAGAGTTAAAGGCATTGCCTCAGACAACTAGATAATTGGAACAGATGGGTCAACCACTATAGCCAGAGTGACGAATAGAAACAACATTTGGATTAAGGATTATGCAGATACCAGTTGGAACATTATAGTTTGAATTCAACCAAAGATAGAGAGCGATAAAAAGGGTGGGATTGTGTCAATATGAACATTGTCGCACTACCAACTCAGATATTGCACGATTTCCACCAAGGTAGAACAACTGAACTGCATGAGTGAGAAAAACGCACTTCGCTGTTAAGTATTTAGGTGGATAAGGAAAGAGCTTCACTAAAGAAGGAGATCGATCAGTTAATTGAGGAAAGGGATGGAGCATGCCAACAACAACAACAACTAGAGGAAGTCATAGAAAAAACTTGTAGTGAAGTTCCAGACGTAAAGTTCCACGAAGAAAAGTCACCAACAGAGAAGGTCGCGAAGCTCGACTTCATAATAAGGGATTCAAAGAATAAGTTTGTAGAAATGAAGTTTGAGTATGAAGTGAATATTCTTGAGCTGCAAATGAGGCTATAGCTAGTCATGCCATCAGAAGTACTTAAGAAGAGGGAAATGGATCTAAAATCTACCCTGCAAGGCATCTCCGACATAGTGGCGAACTATGGAAAACTACTAGATGAAACTATGCAGATTTGTACCTCACTACAAGAGGATCCAAATATCAGAAGATTGAAGAGCAGCTCTAGATGAAGCATAAGTAGTTGGAAGAAATCTGGCCAACTACGAAGACCTTACTAGTCTCACGGAGGCTCGCCAAAATCATTGAAGGAAAGACTCTTCAAAAACAGATTGAGGACCTTTAGAGAAAAGAGAATATTTTGACAAAGATGACTCACCTGTGGCAGGATGAGGCCCTGCTGCTTTCACAGGAAGTAGATGATAGGCTCAGGGAGCTATGACAAAGAGAGAAAGAAGTGATACAAAAGATTGTTGGACCAAAAAAAGAGGCACTACTAGAAGAAGTGCGCTGAGAGGAGAAGCGGGTAGCAGAAATACTTCAGCCATATAATGATGCCTACATGAGCATCGCGATAAATATTTGGGGCACAACAACTGAGTGACTTAGGATGAGTCACATGTGAGTGTTGGGGTCCTGTTGGGCATGACCCAAATTGGTTCAATTTTTGTCAAAGACTCTGCATTTTGAGGAGTGAAGTGCATAGTACTGCAAAGCTATATTTACCGCACGATGTTCTAGGGCCTTCGGGGTGGGTCGAAACCCCTCATTTTGTAATGGGTATTGGGGTTTTATGTGATTGTCTTGTCGATCCCATGGTATGTAGATCATGGTTTTGTAGCGATGTAGTGTATACAAAGAGATGTAATGCTTTGTTGAAGATCATGATAGAGTCGATAAATACAAGTGATTGTATCTTCTATTTTTATTCTGTGTTTTGGACCTTAAGGAAAAGCTCTGCAGCTGAGTGCGTGGAGACCTTAGAAGGGTGTGCATCTTAGTGCACAGACCATCTGAAGCTATGTGCGGAGGTTGAGAAGCTGAATGTATTGAAGAGATTCATCTTAATAAAAAAGAAGAAGTTTTGGGCAATATTCTGTATTCATATATATTGTAATGTTTTCTTTTTATCTATTATGTGAAGTAATGATTGCAAGTAAATGTTATGATAACACAATTTGTATTCGTCTATGATATGTTTATGTTAGACTGAATGTGACGAAGTAAGTAGTTAAGTTATACAACGTAGTGGTGATATGTATGCTAGAAGACTAAGTAAAATATATAAAATCAAAGTAAAAGCCACCTCATGCAATCCCTCAAGGATGCAAAAACCTAGTTCTGCAACCACCCATAGCCACCTTGGGTGAGACTGCGAATTGCTTGCAGGTCGTTGCCGAAAGGGCTAGTGTCTGAGGGTTTTGTTGGTGCGAAGTCCAAGTCGAAGTTGGGTCAAGCCCAACCGAGCCAACAAAAGAATTAGGTGCAGGTAATGAATTTTTAATGGTTATTGTTAATAGATTCCAGAATTGAATTATGTGAAATTAGAATCCATTTGATTGGACATTTAATGCAATTTGTGCTCTTAATGTTATAAATCATTGTCACATTTGGTCAAATTGTCAGTTTGTCTCAATATATTTTATGAAAACAAATAATAGTTTTGCGTTGAAAAGGATCAAAATTGCAAGAAATTGATCAAAAGTTATCTAGATTCAATCTACATAGATTAGAGAATTTCTTCTATTATCATGGCGACTATTTATTTGACTCATTTGCTCTTTTTCTTCACTTTCATTATAGTTCAGTTGAAATACGACATGAAATCATAAACCACTTTCGACTTCGCTTTTCCCATGGACATGATGATGCTTTGCATTCATTGCATACAAAATTGACTCATGAATACGTTCAGGATCTTCATCATGTTAATTATCTTGAAATGATTGTGTACACCTTCTTCTATTTGTTCTTGAACTAAAATTATCTTATGGGGGGGGATTCGTTTTGTGTCAAATGGTTTTCCAAGTTGTTGTTAGTTTCGTTCAATGTTTGGCTATTTACAAATGGCCAAGCATATCTACAATTCAATTCAGACATTCATGGTTATCAATATAATATTTTTCTACATAATCAAAATCCTGCATGTGGACATTTTGAACCACTAATGCTACATAACATAGTAGATAATGTAGCTTTAGTAAGTAGAACGAATGGCCCATGCATTTTCCCATACCAATTCTCACATGGACAATTTGACACATTGTCAATTGAGCAAAACTTATTTGAATAAGGTTTCATGATCTATTGACAAAATTTCAATGGTTGTCATGACTCTTTATTTGAGTCTATTTTCACATTTGCATGATGGTTTGATATATCCAATATAAAGCTATCAATTGCTTACAACAACACCTGAGTGCTAAAAACATTGAACAAGAGAAATATATCAATGATCAGCAAGCTTATACTATAAATATATCAATTCCATATGCATATGGACATATAGAGGGAAAATATTTTGTAGTACAATGAATATGTGAACTCCTTGAGGTTAACATATATATCAATATTATAGAAACAAAAGATATTTCCTTGAGATTCTATTCATCGAAAATTTTCTCCAAAGTCATGTACCTTATGAATATACCAATATCTACATCACATGCACATTTCCATGCAATTCTGGAAATTCAGATTGTTGAGAATATTAGTGACATTCACAATTCAACACATATGCTCCAAGGAATCTCAGAAAGAGATAACTGTAAGCCGACTTCAAGTGTACCTTGTAGGTATCATGTTAGCAAAGAATCTAGGTTTACTAGATGTTCTACTCAATTGAAACATTTGTCAATTGACAACATAGTATCGAAAAAAAGAAAATTTGTTGTAGTATCAAAGGATTCCTGATCATCAAATGAGGACAATAATCCTTTTTCAATGGAGACACAAAATAATAAAGAACTCTCCACTTTTTTTTCAATGCATATAGTAATTAAGTGGTACACTCACTTATATCAATTTAAATCTATAATATGAGCACAAGGTCCTATAATACAAGAAGCACAAAAGCAACATGTAAAGTCAAATAAAGTAATTGAGGCATATTTGCAATCTATCCAAGACACGCCTACATATGAATTTTGCATTTGTGATATATTGTCCTTTAGAAAGGACATGCAATCTATTAACAAAGACATATTATCTACTATTTTATATTTGGCACTTGCTTCAGAGTTCAAAACCATTAAACTCAATTAACAAATATGAAAATCTTGTAAAAATGCAATACTCAATGAAAAAGTCCCTACATTTGCATCACATATTTATATTCGACGAAATGAAAAATTGATGTCCATTTCACAATTGACATATTCGTAAGAGAGGGATAGTCACACCAAAGATGGCTTTTGCACAAATAAGACAACTTGGCTACAAAAGATCACAAATTGGATTGACGGGAACAATCATAAATGTTCCTTCTAGTCTAGATGGAATTCAAAGAGCATTTCCTAAAGAAGTTGATTACACTATGACAATGGGAATTATGCCAAAGAGAAAATTGTAATACAAGAGTGCCTATTTGTCTTAAAATATTTGACCCAAGAAAGTGATGTGTTCATTACATGACTTGTGCAACACCTCTATACAAAAGCAAACAAATAGAAATCAACTACGAATGGAAAGAGCATTTTGATTGAAGTAGACAAGATCATTAGAACGATAGTTCAAAAATGAATGAACTAGATTCATCTTGTACCTTCAGAGGCCCACCTTATCCATGATATTGATACAAGAATAATATAGATTGCACCTTCTGAAAGGTTTTGTCCCCTATGCAATTTTCAAGACAAATTCTCTGAAGAAATGAACTTTTTGACATTGTTCTTTTGATCAAGTTGCCCTACTGATGTTATCAAATGCTTTTCATATCAAAAAATTGCACAATGGTAACTTTTGCACATGTCTGGTGACTTTTCTACACATATTACAAACATATTTTTTAAAGAAAATTGTATTTTGATAAACCAGGTCTCTAACTCAACTTGGATTTCTATTCGCAAAGGAGAGCTAAAAGAACAAAACCTCGGACACATTGGCATACCATAAAATTATGAGGCGGTTAAATGAAGAGAAACAATCAATAATCAAACAAATAGTTCTATGGAAAAAGAATAATCATGGTAAGTGTTTCTGTTTTTTTATCACTGGAGGTGTAGGTACCGGAAAAACATTCACTGCAAAAGTGATTTACTATGCACTCATACGACTTTATAGCAAAAACTTAGAAAGTGACCGTTTTAAAAAAAAAAGGTCTAATAATTGTATTTATGGGCAAAGATGCATATATTGCACATGGTGTTATATTCCATTCAGCTTTTCATTTTCCACTTTCGCCATGTCACATGGTGCCATTGGCTTCTAACGCACTTGATGTATTGAACAAATAATATGAACAACTTAAATTTCTATTGATAGATGAGTCTTCATTAGTTGGGTCTCGATTGATTTATAGCATTGGAAAGTGACTCTACGAAGTTATCCATACTCCATCTTTCCCATTTGGGAACCTTGACATAATATTCTGTGGTAACCTATGTCAAGCACAACTTGTACATGATTGTTGGATATTTGAACAACCGCATCTTAAAGGAACTAGTGCTCCTTACAATTTTTGGAAAGTAAATGTGAAAACTTATGAACTAAAACATGTAATGCGACAATATAGTAGAGATTTTGTATCCATCTTAAACAAAATCAAGACATGTTCACATATTGATGATGATCTTACATTCTAGAACAAACATTGTTATAGATTGGCACTAAATGATCCAAATTTTCCATACCTGTTTTATTTAAACAAGAATGTAATTGAACATAATGAAAGAATGTTGTCTCTCATCAACGAAGAATCAATTACATTAAATGCATATGACAAAACAATTGAATCAACAAATACAAATCACAATAAACAAATGAAACTACAATTTCCATCTTCGATTGTGTTGAAAGAAAATATGCTTGTTGAACTAATTGGCGGAAATTACAATATTCATGATAGCTTAGTCAATGTTGCTGAAGGAAGTTTTAGAGCATCAACAACATTTAAAATGGTGCATTTTGGATTGAATTTATTGATCTAGTTGTTGGCACTATTCAACGGGAAAAATGGTGCATCTGTACAAAGATGGAATATTGTCTACGTGGACACTTGTTACTAGAGTTTGTAGGAATAATTAATCAAACAACAAAATTAGTTTTACAAGAGAACAATTTCCTGTCCAACTAGCATGTGCATGAAATATACATTGATCACAAGGGTTACCAATGGAAAAATTGGCTTTTGACCCAAAAGGAGTTAGGCAACATGGACTTGTTTATATTGAAATTTCTCGTGTCAAAGATATTAAGTCCTTGTATTTATTAAACAAATTGCAACATATTAACTTTTGTCTCAATGACAATATTGTTATTGAGCTAAATAGACTTAGACAAAATGCCTCCTATGAGCTTGAATATAACATATATAAAAATAAAACAATTAACGGTTTGACAATATGTTCATTGAACAATCGTAATTTGTCTTTGCATTTCAAATATATCATTGTTGGTTATGATCTAATGAGCGATGGCATTTTTTGTTTCCAAGAAACAAAAGCAAAGTCATCTCCATTAAATCCATTATTGTCTAGCAAATATGACTACGTACATTTATACCATTTACATGGAATTCTCACATACTATATAAAAAATATTGTTGTTGAGAATCATTTCACTTATACAAAAGACAAATTTGAATCAACAATTGCAACATTCCATGTTGAAAAAAAACCCATTATAGTTGAAAATGTATATATTGCACCAAATGCAAAAATTGAAGAGATAATTAATTTCATCAAATTCATTTTAGAGCACACATGCAACAACTAGCCAATTGTGCTTTTTGATGATTTCAACTTGGACATGTTGCAAAGTAGCCATCAACAAAAAAAACTACTTTCATTTATGCAAAATAATGACTTTATTTTTCACACAAAAAATTGACAGTTGGCTATAGCTCAATGCTAGATCAGTTTTAAACAAACTTTTGAGCTACTACCGTTTATTTCCACATCTTTGATGCTTATTGGACAGATCATCATACAATTTGTCTCACCATATCTTTGTTGTCACCTTGAGTCATTTTTCCAATGTTTGTATTCTACAATTTCATTGTTGACTTGTCACAATATTTGTCACATTTGCAAATATGCACCTTTGACATATGCCTTGATTTGCAAATATTGAAAATAAAAGAAATTCTGCACAACAAAATATAAGAAAACAATAAAAACATGCAAATGTCAAATTCCCGGAAGTCTTTAAACCATGATCATAAATTTGTTCTATTTGTCTTGTATAACTATAATTTTTTATGCAATGCTTGGTATGCAATTTACACATTTTCATTTCCACTTTGTTGCAGTTTGCTCCATATACTGAATAGAATTATTTTCTTTAGCTTGTAGTTCATATTTAATTATTTCTTGTGTGACTTCTTTTGATTAAAAAAACAAACATGGTAATTCTTAATAAAACATTTCCAAAGTGAACTATATGTATATTTTCCAATGAAATCAACAAAACACTTTCTTTATTGTAATTGATGCACATTTAGTACATAGCCACGAACCAATGGCTAATAGTACTCTAAAAACATAATTCATGTATATATAATTTATTATTGTAGAGTATACATTGTTTTAAATGTCCTTTGTACACTTGTCCTTTGCTTGATGACTTGCATTTTCGTTTTGTAGCAACGATTGGTCCAGTCATTTGAAACAATATCATGGAAACATCTAGCTCTAGCAAACAAATATTGGAAGAACAAATGGTGGAAAATGAGAATCCAAAAAGGCTAGGCTTTGTGTTGCACTAAATGTTTGTATAGTCAAGTGATATATTTGCATTAAATCAGTGTCAGTGTTTTTTGAAGCATGTTGTTTTGATTTTGCATATAAGCAGAGAAAAAACAATGGAATCAGTATCCTTGTAAATCATTGAAATATGCTCAAGAGCATATGCAGAAACTTTTGAATGTGATATATTGGTTATTTATGGGCCATCACAAACTAAAAGTCCTAACTCTCCTGCAAAGGTGCCATTGCTCCACGCTGACTTGGTTGACAGCCACAACCAATTGACTATCATAGTGAACATGGGAAATAAGCTTATAGAGCGTTTCAAAAACTTGTTTACTATTGGAAATAATGTTCAGATTACAAATTTTGCAATAAAAAACAAGGTATTTTATGAATGTGGAGACGCAAAATGTTTCATAGTGTGACATGACAAAACCACGGTTGAATCAATTACACAGGTTTGCAAAAAATGAAGACTAGCTCCAAGTACAAAAATACACAGTCTTGTTGTTTCAACTGATGCATATGAAGTTAGGTCAACAGGAGAAATAGTAATAGACTGCCACCTAAATAACAAGCAAATAGAACTCAATATAGAAGATGGTGAAGTTGCAGAGGACAATGCAATTTTAAGTCTGTTGCTAGAATAACTATACTTGCTTTTGAACAAAAAAACTGATAGTTTCTTTGAAACTGTGTTATTGTATCTTTGTTTTATATTGTTATCAAGGTGGCAATTATCTCATTATTTTTTTTGCATAGACTACTTAACCAAAAATATGTTGCCTGGTTGACTGCAGTTGTTATTGAATGATAGTCATAGAGAGAAAATTTTCAAAATACAATATGAATTGGCATCAAAGATGACTCTGCTCTATTTGTTCAAAAACATTGTCAGAAACTATGTGAAAGGGAGTCAACAATTACGCTCTAGATCAACAAATTTTCTTGAGCCATTGAATGATGAATGTGCAAGAGCACATTATTGTCTTTTGTAATGTTAAAAACACAAGTATATTTACCAATAACTTCTTTTCTCAAGTAACAATAGTTTTAGTTTGATGTGCAAAATCTTGGATTTCAATAATACATATTGGTGCTAACAATTCAACTTTCCTTAGGGCAAAAAAAAAAAAAAAACACAGGCCCAGGGAGTGCTGAAAGCCAAAAATGTTTTCTCTCCTCCTTTTTAGTGAATTTGCGATAAATGCAAACAACTTGTTCACCAACCATAGGTAAATGCACAATTTGTAAAGATGATACAACATTTACCTATGAGCACAATGTTGAATGCACGTTGGAAATAGAGAAGTGCAAAATTGATTGTATGTTGCAGATGCCACAACTAAAAGAACATTTCCCATTTATTGTTGAGATAGGTTTTCAGGAATAAATGCAAAGCATATCATCTACAGTTTTCAATTTAATAAAACTTTGTATTTGAGGTCTTTTTACTTTAATATTTAATGACATTATTGCTGATATAAAAGAGCTGTGAACCAACAAACACATTATTTATTTATTTTATTTATTTATTTATTTTTATTTATTTATTTATTTATTTATATTTATTTAATTATTATTTTATTTAATTTATTTATTATTTATTTAATTTTATTATTATTATTATTATTTATTTATTTATTTAATTTAATTTATTTTATTATTATTTTATATTATTATTTTTTTTTTTCGTACATCAAGTTCATACATTTTGACAGTTAAGGTATTGTTGCTATTTTCATGTTTTTATTTTCTATATGTCACCAATTCATAATTGACAAATACTTGCAGAAATACTAATAAATACTTTTTCTTTTATTGTGGGTTACAAAATTACAAAACACAAAAAAACATTTAGTCAAGTGCTTTCTGGATATACGCTGAAATATCTCAATCAAGAATACTTTTGTTTTTGATAACTAGTTCTTGTTTCTCTTCTTCCTATAAGTTTTCGAGCTCCACATTAAAGCAGAGAGCAAAATGCACACTATGAAATATCATATTTCAGTTATATCAAATTTTCTGTAAGACTATGGTCTCGTTGTTTGGTTAATAAGAACATTAGATCTTAGCTCCATAGTAACATAATGTAACTCCAGAATAGTTAGTATACCAAAATATTTGTCGATGTTTTTCTCTTCACTTTTAAAAACTTGGCTTGGTTTCTCATTCACTGTAAATTTTGGAACCGTGTTCTGTTAGGGAAAAAAACAAAAAACAAAAAAAAGGAAACAAAACTATTGCATGTGTATCAATGTGTTCATTTATGCATATGCACAATTGAATGCTTTGTGTTAAAAGAAGGCAGTATGGGAGAATTGAGATATGTATATTTTTAGTTTATTTTCCATAGATCGAATCATCCTTATTTTCCTATAGTGTTCATTTTATAATTAGTTTTTTTTTTGTTCCTATTTTCTAAGCTATATAGTGTTGCAATGTAGTTATATACAATTGCAAATTTATTGTGCAATGAATTAAGATATTTTCTATCTCATTTCTCTTTCCTATTTTTTTTGTCTCATCTTAAAATGCATTTCAATTCATGGGAAAAAAAAGAAATTGGAAATTTAAATATAATCTAGGCATTGCGGTTCATTGATGGTAGTTACTTGGACTGTGCTACTCAATTATTTTTTGTGACACATATATGGAAACCAATGTGCATATTTACTAGAGCAACTTTTTCTTTTGAAAATTTCTGACAACCCAGTGCATTGTTTTGTTAATAGGACCATAATATCTTAGTTTTTTTTTTTTCCATATGAAAAATCGAACCATTTATTAATAGAAATAGGTAGCTACATAGCATATGCAAAGCATTACAAGAGGACTCATTCTTTGCCTTGAGAAAGGGAAAAGAGAGAAGTCTCGGCTAGTTGAAATTGAAACCAGCGCAAACATCCTCGCCCGGAAGGCAATGAGCCAGCGCGATAGTCCCTTCTGTATGAAATTTGGGAAAGTCGCTCACCGAAAACTCATCAGAAGCGAGGCAAAAGACCCGTTTAGAAAAAGCACACCGCCCTAGAGCCAATAGAAAGCACGAAGGTGATGTAAAATTGATGCAAAATCAGAGGGTCCGCACAAAACAAGGAGCATACAACGTCCAAGAGAGAATCCTGCATAGACACGATCAAGATTCTGGAGAAATAGGAAAAAGAAAAAGAGATCAGGTCGAAACGAGCCTCCTTTTACAAGGAAAGCAGCCCAAAAGACCTGAGGAGGAGAAGTGAAACGAAAAATGAAAAACAATTGAAGCAGAACAAATATTTACAGAGCACGGTAAAACGATTATGAGAATTGATAACTAAACGAAAATGGGCTGTTCGAGGGGTCAAACAACGCCATTCTCTTCTTCCAAAACAGACCACGACCCCATGTTTTGATCAACACCTTCTTTGGAGAGACGATCAGCTTCAGAATTTCTTTCCCTGAAGATGTGGCTAAGGGAGATCTCCGAGAAAAGATTTTTAAGTCGAGTAGCTTCTCTAAGCAGGGGAAGTAGGATGAAATTACTGCATAATTGCGTCCCATTGAACCATCGCACAGTATTCATAAAATCCCTGAAAATATGAACTTCTTGCACGTTCCTCAGGACAAGCCAACAAAGAAGAAGGTGGAGGGCTTTCAACTCAGCAAAATTATTGGATCCTTGGCCAAGGCTAACCGAAGCCTTAATAGTCTTTTTCTTTGAAAAATGAATTATTAAACCAGCCCCACATTGACCATTTATGTCTGAGGCCCCGTCATAATAAGCCCACGGAATTGAGAATCTTATAGTTTCTTGCTGAACCAACCTGGGAGAAGGAGTAGCTTGCGGAATAGGGATACTATCGAATATAGCAGTGCCTTCAGCAACCAATCTTTCAATCGGGAAGACGGAGTCCTTGAAGATGACCCGATTCCTAGCAAGCCACGTCCCCCAAGTAATGATAAGTGGAATGGATCTCTCTCTGTCATTTGAAGCTTCTTTCCACCACTTCTGCCAAGCTTCCAAAATCCCTTGCCCTTCCCACCTATATGGGATTTTGAGTAACCTTAATGTTTCAGCCCATAGACTAGAATTGAAAGGGAAGAAAAGGAACAGGTGATGAATTGATTCGAAGCTATCTTTGCAAAGAGGACACCAACCTGGGCCAACCCTACCATGTCTTTGAAGGAAATCCCAAGTAGGGACTTTCTGGTGCAGGACACACCGAAAGAAAAGTCTGGTTTTTGCTGGACCTTTTAACTTCCATAGAGATCTGACCCACCAAGTTGGATTTTCCCACCCTTTCTAGGTCATCATCCATTTGTACCCCATCTTTGGATAGTAAAGGCCATTCTGAGCAAAGACCCACCGAAGTTCATCTGGAGCGTCTGAGAGCCTGACTAAAGAGTTAAGGAGGTCTTTCCTGTAAGAGTCCCATTCCTCCAGCCATTCTTCTTCCAACTGAAGATCTATTCCTTGCATCCACCCTTGGTTCCATATGGAGGAAGTCCGGGGATCAGCCACTTGGTTTAATGTGAAGCGACCCTTCTCTTTTAAAGCCGCAACCAACCCTTGAGATAGAGAGAACCGCTCTGGACAACCAATCTAGGGGTCTCTACCCAACCTTATTTGAGAACCATCCCCCATGCTCCAGGCCAGACCCTTTTCAATAATGTTGATAGAGACTACTACAGATTTCCAAACCACTGAGGAATGTTTGCAGGTCTTTATATGCAATCTGATCCAGTCTATCGTTGATAGAGGGGCAATGTATTTTCTCTTTGTAACAGAAGTCCACAAATTGTCAAAAGAAATGAGCCTCCAGGCGAGTTTGCCTGCTAAAGATTGGGAGAAGCATTGTAGATTTTTTATCCCCCAGCCTCCCCACTCTTTGGGACGAGCCACTTTATCCCAGGCGATCCACGGGGTGACCTTCTCTGTCTTGGACCCTGCCCACAGAAACCTACTGCAAAGTTTGTCGATTTTGGATAAGACTCTGGGAACCCAAGTCAGGCTGGCCCAATAGACTGAACAACCATAAGCACATATTTTATTAACACAAGCCTTCCAGCCCTAGAAAGCCATCTGAAACTCCAATGTTTCAGCTTGGATTTGATTTTTGTGAGGATCCAATTCCAATCTTTGTTCCTAAAGTTGTTCAGTTTGAGGAGAAAGCCCAAGTATTTGAAGGAATCCTCCAGCGCTTTTACATCGAAGTTTAAGACCATCTTCACACTATGCACCATTTTTCTGGACATACCTGAGCATGTGAGAGAGGATTTTTTCTCATTTATACAAAGTTCAGTCGCCTTCAGGAAAAGGTCCAAGATCCTTTTGATCGTCTTACAATCCTCCAGGCTATCATTGTTGAACAGAATTATGTCATCCACGAATAGGAGGTGGGTAACCCAGAAATTTTCAGTTGCTTCATTGCCTTTGAGAGACCCTTGTCTTTTAGCATCGTGAATCATCAGGCTAATGCCTTCTGCAGCCAGCAAAAACAAAAGGGGAGAGAGCGGACAACCTTGACGCAGACCGCGTTCAGGACTGAAAAAACTGGAGGCCGCTCCATTAATGAGAACAACTATGGAGGAGGAAGAAATACAGCTCATAATCCATTTCACAAAGTCATACCTGAAACCCAGATGAGTAATTAGAAGCCTGAGGTAAAGCCAGTTGATTCTGGCAAAAGCCTTTGACAAATTGATTTTCACTACTGCTCCTTTTTTTTTCCCAATTTTTAGACTATAAAGAGTTTCTTGAGCAACTCCAACCACTTCATGAATTTGTCCGCCATCGAGGAAGCCAAATTGCTCAGGGGAAATGTTTCTGGAGAGAAAAGGTTTTAATCTGGAGGCAATGACTTTTTCTATGATTTTTTAAACACAGGTGCACAGGGATATGGGTCTGAATTCTTCAAATGAGTTTGGGAGGTCAGATTTGGGAATAAGGGAAAAAAAAGTGGAATTGAAGGGATGGAAAATTGATCCGAGGCGCCTGGATTCTTCCACACCAGCCACAAGCTCGTCACCAATGAATTCGAAGAAGTGTTGAAAGAATTCGACAGTCCAACCGTCTGGGCCGGGGCTTTTGTCCTTTTGCATAGATTTGAGAACATCTTCTACCTCCTCCTTAGAAACGGGAGCCATGATGGATTCATTTCCTTCCTCCTCTATGAACCTAGGGAAGAACTGAACAACTCTTATAACTTCAGCAATAGATGCTTCCTCTGGCGCTTTAAAGAGGTTCTTGAAAAAGGTGTTCCCTAGTGAAGCTAACTCTTCAAAAGAACGAGCCATATCACCATTGGCTTTTTTCAATTCCCAAATAGTATTAGAGTTTTTTCTTCCTTTTGCATAGTTCTGGAAAAACTTGGTGTTATCGTCCCCCGCCTGCAACCAGATTGCTCTACTTTTTAAGCGCCAACTCTCTTCCCTGACCTGGAGAATCCGCTTCCTTTCCATCTCCAGCTCTTTGAGTATGGTCCGAGACTCGATTGTTCTATAACCGTTACCTCCTGGGTCTTCAAGAATGGATATCTCCGAATTGACATTTTCTATTGTTTTTTCTTCATTTAGTTTCTTCTGGAGGGCCCATTGCTTGGAGGCAGCCTTCATCCTTGTTAGGTTTTCCATGAATGCCTTGCTGCAACTCTCTTCTTCGCTGAGATTAGCATTATTCCAAGTACTGTGGAAAAGGCTAATAAAAGATGCATCCAGAAGCCAGGAGGCATTAAATTTGAATGGAGTGCCTGGTTTAGAGAAATCACCCTTCACTTCGAGGAAGACTGGGAGATGGTCCGAGAGACCGCCTTCCCCAACCCAGTGTCTGAAGGCCTGTAGCTTATTAGTCAGCGAATCACATAGAAGGAATTTGTCCAGCTTCTTCCCTACCCATTCTTCTCCTATTCTTCGATTCCTCCACGATGGACGCATCTTGAACGGAGTGACAGCCACGAGAAGAGAGGAAGCCAGTTTATTTATAAAGAAGTCAGTGAGAGGGTTTGCTCTTGCTCTGACCCCCCAAGATTTTGTCATCCCTAGAGAAAAGTTAAGGTCTCCGCCGATTATAAGATTTGGGTGCGCCATAAACGATTTAGCGAAGAAGGGATTCCAGAACCTCTCCTGTTCCATAATAGGCCCGGAAACATTGATAATCAGAAAGGGGATGCATAGTTCGATGGAGTATAGTTCCACAGCCAGAACATTTTCCCATCCCCAAGAGGAGATCTCTATAAGAACCTTCGTATTGAAACCCAATGCCACCCCTCCCGAATGACCATTGGCATCTATTACCTAAAAAATCCAACCCGGAAGAAGCTTAACAAGGCAGCCTGTAACTTCTTCCCCCTTCCCCAGAGTTTCTTGAAGTAAAATAATATTAGGTTTATTGGACCTGATCAATTCCTTCAGAGCTAGCTTTTTGGGTTGGCTAGCTAGACCCCTGCAATTGTAGGATAAGATGATCATCGTGAACTCATAGAGGGTGTCTGCTTTGCTCTAAGCACCCTGGAAGAGACATCTGCTTCCCTTCTGCAATGTCGATGACAGCCTTCAACTGTGCCTTCGACAAATTAGTTTTTCTTCCTCTTTGCTTCCTCAGGCCTGTTGACTCCATATCCAGTTCCAATCCACTCACAGTGAGCCCTTTTCCCTTTCTATTAGCCAAAGGTCTAAGATTATATGGGGGATCAGGACTCCAGACAGAATAGGCAGCATCGAAGGGAAAAGAGGCCGGTAGAGGGGAGGAGGGAATGGTCATAATAACGCTATCAGTGGAGGTTTTCCCTTTCCTCAGAGCCAACATTTCTTTCGAGAGCTGCCTTAAAGGACCAGACTCATCACAACAAGACAGAGAAAGAGCATTAGAAAAGCTTAAGGAGGAGGGAGGGGAAAGAAACAAACTCGCCTGAGCCTTCCCTGCCTTTTAAGAAAGTGAGGGGCCCCGGGAAAACATCGGATAAGAGGTGTGCTCGTTTGCTGCAGTCCCCGGTTGTTCCTGGAAATCAACCTTCCCTTGCTCCCGGACCAAAGCCTGAGTAGGAGCCATAGGGTCGCTTTCCTTGGTCGGAGCCTTTGTTTCTTGAAAGATCGCCTTCTGGAGTGTCTTCTAAATAATTCTGCTTCTCCTTTGTCCTTGACGTCGACGGTGTCCAAGGGGACATTCCCGGGCCAGATGACCTTATCGATGACATCGACGACATCTGAAAGTGAGATTTTCATAGTCCAAGATCTGAAAAAACTCAATATCTCGATACTTCAAGTTCATAGCGTCTGCCAAACCCTCCCTGGGGTTTATACTGACTAGAATACGGGCGACTCCCCATTCATGAGTTCGAAGGTATGATCTATCAATGTCGAGAAACTTCCCCAGAGTATTAACGATAGAAGTGAAGGCTGAGTCGGTCCAGAATTGCATAGGGAGTCCCGGAAGTTTGACCCAGACAGGGGACTCCACCTCTTTTTCTTTTTGGGCGTCAAACAGGGGCGTCCATCTTCTAAAAAGGATTGGCCTCTTCCCAAAGGTCTAGTTTTTTTCCATCACCCAGTCAACATGCTCCTTTTGTCTGAATCGAACACAAAACCATCCTCTGTCCAAATTTTTGATTTGTTCTGCCTGAACCGGTGCTTCTTTCCATTCAGACTTAACCCAGTTCTTGATGCAATCTACCGAAAACTTTCTTCCTCGAACTCTACCAACTAATAATGTTTCTGAGGCTTCCATAGCCTGATCTATATAGGTATCCACTCCAAACACACAACTAGGTCGCTCCTCCTTTATTTTGATAGGTTTGATCTTCTTCCTCTTTCGACCCTCACCGTCCTTCCTGGCTTCTTCCTTTCCTGTGTTCTTTTTAGCAGGATCAACTGCCTTTTCTACCCCATACAACTCAGAGTTTTTGTCATCATTGTCTCTGATTTCTTCTTCCACCTCCACCGCCGACCTTTTTATCCCAGCCCCAGGGATAAGAGGTAGTATTCTCACTTTTTCTTCTTTTCCGAAACCTTTCAGGTCCCTTCCTTCTTCTTTATTGGACAGAGCCTTTTTCAAGGTGGTAGTAGAGGCCCGTTCCTGAGCTCTAGTCTTCAGCCTCCCTTCTCCCACCGCCTTATCAGGAGATCGAGGGAACACTGCATTATTCGGGAAGAGGTGTTTTAGGTTTTTCTCGGAAACGTCATGACCCCAGCAGGCGAGCAGGTCTTCTGGTGCTAGGTCTATGTCGACTATCTCACTATCACGGGTCATCTCCTGATGAGAATCATGTCTCGGGTCCACCATTATTATTTTAAATAGATATCTGTCATAGCAGCCTCCAAACTGCAGACCCACTTGCTTGCTACAATTCCAGGTCTCAGCCTCCCTGCACACACTGTGTTCTTCTTCCAATACTGCGTTAGCTCTCACCATAATATCTTAGTTGCATAAACACATTGTATATTTACAAAAAAATCTTTATAACATATTATATTCATATGCGTGTTTTGCTTTTCATTGTTGCAATATTAACTTGATTTCTCATTTTCCTGTAAATTGTGAAATCGTTTTATCTTTGGGAAAAACACAAACAAACAAAGAAAGAAAAAAGCTGCAAATATCTACATTGCTTGATTTTTGTACATGTTCAATGAAATATTTTGTGTCAAAAAGAAGGGATGCTTCTACAGGGGCATCGAGACATTTTTTTTTCACATATATCAAATCTTTCAGAAATTTTGTTTTTATATTTGCACAAGTGTTTTTTTACAAGTTGTGTGCTTATGTTAATTGGCTTTCTTGCACAAGGCTTTCTATTTCCTAAGCTATATAGTGTTGCATTGTAGTTATATATAATTGTGAGTTTATTATCTAATGAATTAACAAAATGTGCATCTTATTCATGTTTTATAATTTTCTTTGTTTCCTCTTGTAATGCAACTTACAAAAAATTACAAATTTAGCTATAGTTTAAGGAAAATGTGGTTCTTCTAATGCTAAGTGCTATAGAAATGATGTCGGATCATTTTTTTGGCTCTTTGTCATCAATAATGCATGGTCACGTGCATGCATCATCTCTGTAGCCACTTGTTTTTCAATTTCAAGCTAATAGTTTATTGTTTACCATAACACATGTTAATAGTTTCAAATGTTTGGTCTGTGATAATGGTTCTTTGATGGATGATGAACAATATATATACCATTTGAAATCAATGATCCCTTGTTTGTAGCACATTGTCATTGCTATGAATAATAAATATATTATTTGTTTTGAACCATGAGCTCTTATGATACTTTTTTCATTAACCAATGTAATCAATCTTACTTGGAAATTATGACAGATTTTAGTTTCTCTCTACCATAGTGTTTTTTGTAACAATATTGCCTTAGGTATTTTATGTATTTATTATTTAACATATACAATTTAGTGATCTAGATATATTGTAAACAAGAGTTTGAGAAATGTGTAAAATAATCTCTCAATCATCCGCACCTTGATTTCTTATTTTCGATTTCTCATGTCACTCTGGAGTCTATGCTTTCACTGTAACAATATGGAACTCATTATGATTGATAAAAATATCATTAAACTTATATATTTGGACACACCTACTTCTAAAATGTTGAAAGTTGTTCAATTGTTGAATCAAGTGTTTTTATCCTTGTATTCATTAAGCATAGTAAAACTATGTTCAATTTTAATTCAGTTTCATTTAGCCCTGAATTGGAGGTAGAAATTGTTATTTGCATCAATACACCAATCAAAAACATATTCCAGATGATGAGTTACAAAGTATAACAAAAAATGTCTCTACAATTGCTCCCCGGCCACTTGTTTTTATTGTACCAATATTATCAGTGAATCAATGAACTAAGGTCAATGACGATCCAAAACACATGCCACACGCTTCAAACAGTGGAATGATTAAGATAACAGAAAAAACATAAATTTATGGATAAAGGCTTATGTGTTTTTAAGCACTTATTACATATTATTTAATATTGTTGAGAAGTTTTATGAAGTAATCTTTGAGAACACTCATCTACCATTTGATATAATCAATATAGCAATATTATGCATCCACATAATCATGATACAGTTAATAATGCACTCAATTCTGAAACTGAAACTAGTTTGCATGTATTGCACATTTTAATATTTTAATGTTAATATGATAATAAATCTCACAATGCATAGTTTTCCCTATAATTTTATGATTTTCAATCTTAGTATTTGTTTCATCATGTACATTTGCAAATAATTAATTATGTTGCCTTTCTTATGGGCTTTGTATTATAAAGTTCTTTTCTTTGCAGAGTGCTACAAGTTGCTACACTAGATCACTAAATCCAGAAACTAGGAAAACAACAATCATGTTAAACTCATTTTTAGGTAAACGAGGAAGTCATAAATGGCATGTTTTACTCTTGTGCTTTTTGAACCTTTTTGCTTTACATTGATACTGAGGAAATTTTTTCACAAGATGAATTATGATATATTGATTTTTGTACTAGGCCTCTACAGGGTCTCCCTATGTGCTTCAACTCAATATTGATATCTAGTGAATTTTAATTATTTTTATTGTAATGCAACAATAAAAAAAGAAAACACGCTTTCATGTACAAGGGAAAAAATGCTCTTTGTCACATATTAAGCAATATATACATGGTTATGTTTGACATATGCTTATATTGTATCAATTGCCAACCTTGTAGGAAATTTCATAGTTCTCGGATACTAGAACCACCATGTGTCCTATATAATCTTTTATTTCCCTCATCGTTAGCGTAACAAAATTTGTAGGTTTGCCTTGTTTTTCATATATTTCTTTGTATTTTCTCATGCAATATAACTAGAGGTATAGAGATGTTATTTTGTGAGTGAGCTATGAATAAAAAAAACATTGATTAAAATTAATTCAATCTAAGGATCCTTAGACATATAAAGCATCTCTAGTCATAGTGCTTATTAATAGACTTTTGTTAACAAAGGACATACTTTATATCTTCCAATCATTGAGTAATATTCCATTTTATTACTCCTCTTTCAGGATTCTGATTGAAATAAAGAAAAATGTTATTAGTGCTATTTCCTTTCATGTACTTGGTCAATGTTCATAGATTTCCTCTTGTTGATTTTGCAGTTATGCATTGTGCAAGATAATTGGAAATATGTGCCACCATAGAGGAAAGCAGTGAAAAATATGATAGCTATGATATACGTGATGATCTTAGGTATACTCTCCTTTGTTCAAAGATTCAAAATCCATAAAGTTCGTTACTCATTTGTCCCTTCTATTTTGATATGCTTCTTATTCATTGCTTTCACTGCAATATTGCTACACATGATACAAGTGTCTTCAAAGCATTTTTGTTGCAAAAATATCTTTGATTGCTTTGGAAAAAAAAATCAAAACAATTTTTTATTTTAGTTGGAGGAATAGTTCTATGTACAACAAGTCTATAATATTATTTCAACTACCTAAACAATTTACTTTGTGGTTATCAAACACAGGCTATATTAGTAACTTTAACTATGACACATGTAAACAATTATTTAGAATTACTGAATCTAGCCGTGATCGCTAGTTTCAGGTAACTAGAATCCAAAAATTTATTTAAACATTTAATAATCAAGTCTTTATTGCTAATATTAAGTAAATAGTACACAAGAGCTAAAGGTAGAATTGCATATGTCAACCATTTTTCATTCTCAATTGTAGTTAAAATATGAACATAAATTAATTGCACACGAGAGGAATAAAAAACCTTTGTGTTATTGCTAATGTTCTTTGTGATTGAAAACAAAAAGGAATTTCTCACTTGTTTCATGATCCATATTCTGTAATTTTTTGTTATGAAAGATATAATTTAAAATTCCAGGCAATAATTTGCATTCCTATTATCAGGTTTACAAGGAGCCTTTTTTCTTTTGTGCATCACAAAAAAAAGAAAGTGTTAAGAAAATTAACATATAGACTATGCGACCTTCCGACTATGTGACTATAAAGTCGGGATGACTAGGAATTTTATTATAAATAACCTGAGTGACCTCCGAACCCTAGCATTTCCCAACTTTCAAACTAATTGGCCTAATGAAACCACTCGACTATGATATAGTCGAGGTCGAGATACAATAAGTGAAACACAAAATAAAGAAAACTCTCGACCTCCTGACTGTAAGATCAGTCCAATAAAGAGAATAACTGATTATGGTATAGTCATAATCGAGAAATAACAAATTAATCATAAAATAAAAAACGCTCAATTGGTCGACCACCCGGCCTTCGATCTGTCTGATCATGTGGATAAAATACTATTTTTTGTTGATTTGTGTGTAGTGCACTACTTAATAAAGATTTTCAAAAATTTTTCTGTTTCATGTTCAATTGATTATTTGTTAAATCAATAATAATTTTTTTAATTCTTTTTGATTCCCAAAAACAAAAATAGTTGGCATATTTACAGGGAATTAATAAACATGCCAGTTTATGATTTTCACGTTTTTCTAAACAAGATTTTAAGATTTTAGACTATTGTGCCTGCATGCTCTTTTCTGGGGTATTGTTCGAAGACAATTTGAAGTATACTGAGTACCAATTTCAAAATCCTCTCTGTAAGAATAATCTCATTTTTTTGGAGATTCCTGAGTGCAATTTCAAATTTTAAATTAGCAAAACTTATGTATGTTGTATTCACATTTACAAGTTATTGTCAAATTTAAAATTTTAAAGTCTTTTGTCTGCATGTTGTTCTTTTAACTCTTGTTCAAAGAAGAACTGAATTGAGGCAACATAGTACCATTGAATTGAGGCAACATAGTACCATTTTCAACAAATTATGTGTAAGCATAATGTAATTTTTTTTGAAAATTGCTGAATTCAATTCCAAATTTTGAGTTATCAAAATTTATATATGCTTTCTTAATGTTTATAGCTCTTAAAATGCCAAAAAACACAAATTATCCAATTACAAACTTAAGATTTCAGGGTGTTCTAGTTGCATGCTCGTTTCTTAAGTCCTGTTACAAGAACCATCGAATTAAGGAAATACAATAGCAATTTCAAAAAAAATGCGTAAGCATATCGTTATTTCTTTTAGAAATTCTTGAATTCAATTTCAAAATTTAAATAAGCAAAAGCTATATATCCTCTGTTACTATTTACAGGTTATAAAGTGGGAAACAAAAAGGGAAAATTTACAGCAACAAAACAACAAATAGAGTAGATTAAAGAAAAGATTAAGAGCATGGATGGTGGACCAACATAGCAAGTGAACTTCGATGCATTACTCATGTCAGATTAAACATAAAAGACACAAAAAGTAGGTATGATGACCTGACATGAGATATTTGAATTCTTTGAGCAAAGGGAATGGTTAAAAAGTCCAAGAGCTACTGAAACAAAGAACAAATTGTTTGAAAGAATCAGAGTAATAGAGTTACGTAAAGTAGCAACTAGGCCCATAATTTTTCCCTAGTATGACATGATTTCATGGATTTTCTTTCACGCTGATATTAAAACCCGAACAATATGTGACCATCAAGAAATTGTGATAGCTTCTAAGAAATTTGAAGTGTTATTAGCCACATATAAGCTCAATGCCCCACAAATCCCACTTAATTTTGAGTTCCTTCATAAATTTTGAAGTACTGTCTTGAAGGAATGTATGAGAATTATGATATAGTAATTCAAGAATGGTTGAGAGAAGAAGCAGAAGGTTTCAAGCTCAAAGGAAAAAAGGATTATCCAATAGTTATTTTTAAGAAGGTTGTTAGGTTTCTTATTAAAATGTTAAGCAAATTATATGGGGAACAAGATCCTGAGCATTGTAAAATTAAATGGATCACAATAATCCATAGCATTTTGAGTGAGGCGAAAGGCCTAAACTGGGCTGTGTTGTTGTCACAGAATATCAGAAATTCAATGAAGATTTTAGCATCATCTCCCCTCAGGTTTAATTACATTCTTGTATGTTTTCCTATTTGTTAGATGTTGTTATTTCCTTGGTCCCATTTCCTCTCATAAAATGGAATTACCCATTTGACCAGCAACTATCGATTCAAACTTATGGTCCTATTCTATGGGAGTCTAATTTTAAATATCATTTTTATGATATTGGCCACTACATTTTGATTCCTTTGCATCAAGTGTTTTTTGGAAGAATACCTCCCAGAATAAGTGATAATCTGAAAGAAGGCCTAGAATCAATAGGTCGTTGGTTTGTTGAAGAATTATTTTCCTACATCAAAGTTTTTGGCAGCGAAGTTGGTCCCCATCTTCCGCCGTGATTTATTTTGGAAATACTTGGTTTGAGAGAAGTGGCTAATCAAGATGTTTTGTATGGGAAAGCCAAAAAATTGAGTAAGCTACAAAAGAAACTTTGGCCTAATTTCCCAATAAATTTTGGTGACATTAATATCCGAGACAAAGTGCATAGAATCATATAAGCCAAAGAGCTTGAGGAAATTTGGTTATTTAGTTTGCCCCATTATGACTATGATCCCCAACGTTTCATTGGCCATCATTATATAACAATCAGGTATATTACAAATTTTGTTCATCGGGAACCACCTTTCGATGATGTTTTTATATGCATTGATGATTTTCACCAAGCTATCTAAAGAGGAAAAACCCTACATACTGAATTAAGACGACAATTGCAAGAATTTAGAGAGGATTTGTACACAAATTTTCTAAAGGAAAAGGCTCTACACCTCAACATTTCATTTGAAGAGTTAGATGTTACTGAATTTTTGCAATTTAATTTCAATGAATTCACTTCATAGGCTTCCATTGTTTCTCGGAAGGTAAAAGCAGTAGAAATTGAAAAAATAGAAAGTTTTGTTGTCACAGGTGAAGAAGTTGAATCCAAATCATTACAAAATATGAAAGAGGAATAGGAACCTACAAGAAGAGCAAAGGCTCCAGAAAAAGAAGAAACAACGTAACAAGAGATTATTGTCATTAATTCTCTTGAGAAAACAAAGCAAGAGAAACTAGAAAGTGAAAAAGTCAAAGAAATGGAAGTACCTAAGGACAAGGAAAAATAGGTATCTGCTGAAACCCGTGCCAAGGAAAATGAGCAAAAAATGGAATCGTATAGCAGAGTGGATACTATATCTATTGTATCTCCTTAGGCATCAGTAACACTGATTTTTACTAAGATTCCCTGGGAATCATTCTTGTTTAAACCGGTTTCTGAATTAGAGCCAATTGCATATACTATTCCATCTTTAACAGATTATTATTTTAATAGTCAGATAAAATCAGTTCTTTGAAGATCAAAGAAAAGAAAACATGATACTATGGAAATTGTATCTGAATTCAGCTGGCATGCTTAGGGAGACATAAAAGAAAAATTTCAGGAATCTTCCCAAGCTTTAGGAGTTTTTTTCAATTACAATCAATATCATTTGAATGAGCTTGCAGATTCATATGATGACAATTTATAGAAAATTAAAGCTTTGGAGGAAAAATTGAAGAAAAATGAATTGTTCAGTGAAGAAAATTGGCAACGATATTCTACTAATTTAATTCAAGGATTTACTGTATAAAAATAAAACCTGCAAAATGATTTTCAGAAACAATTGAAACAAGCAAATGCAAAACATGAACAAGAGATTCAACAATTGAGAAAATTACATGAAGATCAAACCCGCATCTAGAAGAAGAAGGAAAAAAAAACCTGCCATTATTGTCACAAATTTGCAACAAGAATTTGAATCTCTTAAATATAAACTGAAAGAGAATCAACAAGAAACACATAATTTCAATATTTTCAAAGATCAAGCTTTACAAATTTGTCTATTTTAAGGAAGAATCAAACAAAGCTCTATAAAAAAATGCATAAAATCTCAATGGTTTATCAAGAAATTAAAGATTTAAGTGAAATAATTGATTCGTTGGTAGAATAAGACAAATCAATTAAAAGGAAGTTTCTCGCTATACTTGACTAGGAAAAGGAATTTCAATCTATTGAAATTCTAAGAGTTTCTAAGAGAGCCAAAAGATTGATGCTTGCTTCACTAAGTTGCAGGGAGAGAGAGATAATATAAATAAAAGCATATATACAAACCACATATGAGCAATGTTTATCAATTTGGAAAAAAGGAACAAACTTTATAGAAGAATTTGACCTATCAGGTAGCAAGTCATTAAAGGAAGTAGTTTTAGGAGAATTAAAACTGCCCACAAAAGATATTGTTTCCAAGGACTAGGTATAAATAAAAAACATTACAGTTTGGACACAAAGAAGTTTCCAAAAAATTCTACAACTACCTTTTAAGAAAATCAGGCCCATTGCCAAGTTTGAGGTCAAATATCAGAGGAAGAAGAAAGAGGCACAAGGATTAATTTCCAACTGTCGGATCAAAATCAATAAGTTTCCTCCCATTTATTTCTCTGCACTTTATGACGTATATTCACAATGGGTAGATTATGTCAAAGTACATGCACCTAGAATGCTACTTAGTATCAATTACGAAGACTCTGAAGATGAGAAGAAAATTGTTGCTTGCCTGCTAGATTTCAATTGAGCATACAACATTTTAGAATTCAGTCTTTAGTTTCAGAAAAAACAGTTTATTTTCATGTTCCAAGGCCTATTTTATTTTATTGTATTTTAGTATTTATAGAAACTTTATGCATTGGTACAAAGGGTCCAAAATTAGTGAAGACTACAGAATTGAATGCTTTTAATCAATTTTGAAATGTTAGTTTTTTTCAATACCATTTTCAGTGCTCGTGTAATTAATTGTATCATTTATGTTAGTGCATGGTTTTAATTACTTAATAAATGCTTCTAATTTTATTATATGACTTGTGTTGTTTGATTCCCAATGAGTGTTTGATAATTCTATTTAAGATTCCTTATGAAGATTTTGCAATTTACATCTTTTTATAATAAAAAAATTAAAAAAATGTAGATTGACTTATTCCTAGTTTATCATTGCAATACAGTAATCAAATATAGACAAATTTTCTCTCCTCTTTGACATAGAAATTGTTATTAAATTACTTTAAATTATGCATCTATAGGTATTCTAGAAAATACTAAAAAATTGGTTGGATAGTATTAAAATTCGAAAATATTTTTGGAGCTTTTATTTAAATTTTTTGCCAAATCTTATCTTTTCAATCTCGTGAATTCAATTCCAATTAGGAATTTAAGTTTCATGATATTATGTGTCCTATTATGCTCATTTAAACCCTTTGATTGTTGGTATTTAGATTGATTAAATCATTTGTTAAATGAGCATTGTAGTTGATATTGGTACATACATAATGTATAGGAGTTTGGAGCAAGTGTTTCATGAACATAACCTCAAGAAAATATCTTTTGTTTCTGTATTGCAGATATATATGTTAACATCAAATAGTTCACAAATTCTTTGTATTGCAAAACCTTTTTCCTCTATATGTCGATATGCATATGGTAGTAATGAGTTTATAGCATAAACCTGGGAATCATTGATACATTGCTCTTGTTAAGTGTTTCTAGTATCTAGGTGTTGTTTTAAGCAATTGGCAGTAGTATTCTCATCACAAATGAAACAATTATAAAAATCTTGTACAACTATTTTTTTCATATTAGACATATCGAAACATAGTGCAGGTGTGAAAATAGACTCAAATAAACATTCATCACAATCATTGATATTTTTTCCATAGATCTACAAACCTTCAAGTAAGATTTGCTCAATTGACAGTATGTCAAAGTGTACAAGTGAGAACTTGTACGCACATTTTCATGGTCCAGTTGCTTCAATTATTGAAGCTAGGATATGTATTATGCTATGTAACAGAAGTGGCACAAATTTTCCACATAAATAATTTTGATTATCTTGCAAAATATTATAATCATGGTCGTCAATGTTTGGATTGAACGATAGATCTTAGTTTAATTTTAGTTTTAGATAAAAAAAAAATGAGACCTTGTTACAAGTGCTATGCAACCATACGAAAAAAGAAAAAGAAAAAGAAAAAACACACAAACAAAGAAACAAAAAAAAAAAAAAAAAAAAAAACAAAAAACAAAAAACAAAAAAACTTCGATCGATCACATACTGACTTGTTCCAAGAGGAATTTTGCAACCTGTCAACAATTGATTTTATAAATTGAATGCAAGCATATTAATTTTTCTAGTCATAATTGTGTCTTGATCCCTTTTCACATTCATTGTCAGGCCAGAAAGTAACTCCTCAAATGAACTATATTTATTCATTAAGATTGTTCATGGTTATATACATGAGGGAGTGACTCTTGGGTTTCACCTCCCGATGACTCTTCCTTTTCCATTATTTATTATTTACATTATTTATAAGTGTTCACACAATCCACATGATTAGGTGTCAACATTCCCCCCCTTAATCTGAAGGGATGTTGGTGAGTCTAAGCATTGTTCTGAATCTTTCAATCTTTTCTCTTCCAAGTGCTTTGGTGAAGATGTCTGCAATCTTCTCATTAGTGGAACAATGACGTAGATGGATTGCCTTGGCCTCAACATGATGTTGAATCATATGGTATTTTGTATTGATGTGCTTCGTTCGATCATGGAACTTTGGGTTCTTAGCCAAATTTATTGCAGAGGTGTTGTCAATATGAGTGGAGTTGAATGTACTTGTTTTACTTGCAAATTTTCCAGAATTTTCCTGAGCCACACAATTTCTTTTATTGCCTCAGCTGCTACCACATATTCTGCCTCTTGTGGAATATGCTAGAACTGATTGTTTGTGTGATCTCCAAGAGACAACTCTTGATCCAAGACTCATAGCGTGACCAGAAGTAGATATCCCAATTTCTTTGTCTCCATCGAAGGCTGAATCAGAGTATCCAATCAAGATGAATTCACCCACCTATGTATACTTGAGTCCAAAGTCTTGAGTTCCATTCAAGTACTTTAGAACTCTTTTTGCAGCAGACCAATGTCACTCACAAGGCTTTTGCACAAACTTGGAGAGGATTCCAATAAAAAATGAAATGTCTAGTCTGGTAGTAGTTAGGTAGTTGAGACTTCTTACAGGTTGCCTATAATTTGTTGCATCCTCAAATTCTTTTCCTTCAATGGATGTGAGCTTTAAGTTTTGTTCCATTGGAGTAGTTAGATGATTGCACTCAGCCATGCCAAACCTGTTCAATAGATATTCAATATACTTCTTTTGAGAAAGGAATATAGACTTCGGATGTTGAGTTACTTCAATACCAAGATAGTAATGAAAATAGCCCAAATTAGTCATTTCAAAACCTTTCCTCAATTCCTTCTTTATGGATGCAATGTAGCTCTCATTATTCTCTATCATCAAAATATCATCTACATATACACAAGATATACAACTATTTTACCAACTTTCTTGACAAACAAAGTTGCATCGTCAAGATCATAATGTTTGAAGTTGAGTTTCAGAAGATGCTCAGTTAACTTTTCGTACTAGGCTCGCGGTGCTTGCTTGAGGCCATAAAGGATTTCACAAGTTTGAATACTTTATGTTTGTGTACTTTCACAACAATTACTTCACACTGGGACATAAAAACATTATCCTTTAGATCTCCATTCAAGAAATTAGTTTTTACATCCATTTGATGGACTTTCCAACCATTCTGAGCTGCTAGGGAAAAGAGTGTCTCGATGGTAGCCCATTTTGCTGTGGGGGCAAAAGTCTCGTCATAATCGACCCCTTACTTATGTGGAAAAACTTTTGCCACAAGCCTGGCTTTGTGCTTGTCAAGTGAGCCATTAACTTTATACTTGTTCTTGTAGACCCACTTGCAGCCAATTGGTTTGGTTCCCAATGGAGGATCGACCAGCTTCCAAGTGCCATTTTTTTATCAAGGCATCATACTCCTTTTGCATCACTTCTTTCCATTCATCATGAGAAGCGACTTCTTTGAAGGAAGTTGGTTCAAAATCTGTAGACAAATTCAATTCACAATCATAAGAAACATCCATATCAATAGGTGAATCAGAATCATCTACATCACCTCCATTTTGCCTAGTTGAATTTCTTATTCCCGCCTTTCCAACCTCATAAGGATGAACACTTTCAAGTTTATTTGTCAGCCACTTTGGGGGACCTTTTTGAGATGGTCCAGGCTACTCAGTTGATTGAGTTGGGACTGAATCAAGATTGAGTCTCCCATTTCTGTCAATCACATCACACAAAGTATCATCAGTGGTTAAATTTTCATGTGGGGCAGAGAGTGCTTCAGAAGAAGATTCCACAGATTGATCCAGTATAGGAATTCCCCCTTCAATATGTGGAATTTGATTATCAAATTCTTGAAATGATTTTGCATTTCCGAATCTATCCAAGCGATCAAGTTTCTGCTCAACAACATTGGCAAGATTCAATAAATATTACATCTCTAGATATAACAAACTTTTTATTAACTTCATGATAGAAATAGTATGCTTTGGAGGTGTTTGAATACCCTAAGAGGATACACTTACGAATCCTTGCACCAAGTTTGTTTCTATGTACTTTTGGTATCAAGGCATAACAGGTGGAACCAAAGAACTTAAGATGCTTTACTGAAGGAATGTGGCCATACCACATTTCATAAGGAGTCTTGTTTCTAATAGCATTAGATGGACATCTATTGTTTACATATATAGCACATAGAACTGCATCAACCCAAAACATCAATTTTACATTCTTGAAAAACATCATGGAATGTACCATATTTAATATTGTCCTATTCATTCTTTCAGCTACTCTGTTATGTTGGGAATTATAAGGCACAATTGTTTGATGTTTGATCCCATGCTGGTGAAGATAGTTTTCAAATTCATTTGAAGTGTATTCTTTTCCATTATCAATGCGAATAGAGTCAATATGAGATTGTGCATCATTTTCAATCCATGTATGAAATTTCTTGAATGTTTGAAAAACATCAAATTTGTTCTTCAATAAATAAACCTAACACATTCTGGTGTAGTCATCAATAAATGTCATCGTATATTTATTTCCATTTGCAGAAGGAACATGCATTGGACTGCATAAATCTGAATTAATGAGTTCAAGTTTTCTATGTGCGTTGGAATGTGAATCATGAAAAGGTTGTTTGCTATGTTTTCCTAGAATGCAAGCATCACATTGCTTAAGTTTCCTAGGAAATGTAGGCAAACCAATAACACCATTTTTCTTCAACAAGCAAAGGTTGTTATAGTTCAAGTGTCCAAATCTAGCATTCCATAATAGACTTGATGGAAATGTACCTTCATCATAATGAGAATTGTATGAGAAATTTTGTGCATGAGAAGAAGTACCTTGCATCTTGAGAAGCCTTTCTTCTTCTATCCCCATCATGATAAGTGAGTGATCTAATGATTTTATCACCTCAAACTTTACATCAAACATATGAATGGAGTGTCCTTGCTGGCGGATATGGACCAATGACAACAAGTTTCTCCTCAGCTATGGGAGATATAAAACATCATGCAGAAGAAAGTCTGGAAGACCAGGCAATTTGAGCCTGATTGTGCCAAGCCTTGATGGCTTGAGTTTTGATTTGTTAGCAAAATATACTGCTCCATCAAAATTGTCAGTAAATTCTTCAAAAAAATCTCTTCTAAAAGTCATGTGGCAAGTTTCTCCTTAATCAAGCAACCAATCATTTTTCCAAGAAGCAAGTGAAGCATTAAACAAGTCTTCATTACTCCAATATTACAATGTGCCACAACATAGTGAACAGATTCAGGTGCTTTACCTTTCTCTTTGTCATTGGTTTTACCTTTGGGTTGATTTCTTTTCTACTCAATTTTTTCCCCAGGCAAATTGCATGTGGATGCATCATGTGTTCCATCTCTATTGCAACGTATGCAATGCAAATCAGACTTTTCTCCTTGAGAGAGTCTGCCCCCCTACCTCTAAAATTTCTTCTTCCTATTCCTCTTTGACCACCTCTTCCTCTGGAAGAATATTGAGTATGATTCTTCTCTCTATGTGCAAGACACACAACTTCTTCAGAAGATTGAGAAACTGTCTTTTTCCCAAAATCTTTCTCTCTCTCTCAGCAAATTTATTCACAAGGGAGTCAAAGGTAATTTCTTTGAGGTTTCCATTTGCTTGCAATGACTCAAGATAATTTGAATAAGTGGGATAAAGTGCCTTGAAAAAAGATATTAGAGGAATGTCTAGTTCAAAATTAGTGACTTTGATATCATGCATAATAGATTTTACTTTTGATGCAAGAGCAAGAGTATCATCATTTTGTAATTCAAGGGTGAACAATTTAATCATCAGTTGAACAACTTCAAGCGCAGAGTGTGAGTCATAGAGTTCCTTGAATTTTTGTAAGGCTTCAAAAGCATTCTAAAATGGTGAAATATGGTGACTCACCTCTTCATTTATAGATGCTGCAATCAAGGCATAGGCCTTGCTGTTCTGAGTTAGGATTTGTTGGTTCATTGTCTCCTTCTCCAACAAAAACTCCTTTCCATAGCTCATTAAAAATGAGAGTGTGTTTAATCAGGATGTGATACGCTTCACTGCTCTCAACCTTTAATGACAATAGAACCAGAGTCTAATGCATATAACCAATCAAGAATTTCATGGTATCCCAGAAATGGAACTAGAGTTTAACACACCATTCAATGCAGCAACGACTTCAATAGTGGAACCAACACATTTAATTGTTTAAATATCACAGAGCAGCAGGTGCACACCATTGACGAAGGGCCGACTGTTTGGAGTGCTGATTGTTCGTGCTAATGGAGAGTCGAAGGACCGCATAGTGGAGTGGAGTTACCAGCATTCAACAGTGTCACCAACATTCAACGCATTCAACACCACAACATTTTACGCCAATGATACATAACATATGCAAGGGATACGAGTATGGAGGCCAACTGTCCATGGAATATGGGTGGAGATGAGTCATTTACCCAACAATGTTTGGGCCAACGTTCAGGCAGAGAATATAAAATGCATATGACAGTGTATGGAAGGTGGGTTCAGGCCTCAGGAGCATGGAAGAGGTGTCAGTTCTGCAAAATAGGAAAAACATAGGGAGGAGGGAGTTAGAAGGGCAAAAAGGGAAGCCAAAAATGGAGCTGGCTCTGATACCATTTCAGGCCAGTAAGTAACTCCTCAAATGAGCTATATTTATTCATTAAGATTGTTCATGGTTATATACATGAGGGAGTGACTCTTGGGTTTCACCTCCTGATGACTCTTCCTTTTCCATTATTTATTATTTACGTTATTTACAAGTGTTCACCCAATCCCCATGATTAGGTGTCAACATACACAATGCTTATAATATAGTAGTCTCATTTATTACTTGTTAAAATGTTTATCATTGTATATGGCACATTAAACTTACTATTCTTTTGAGCACTGTTGCATAGGTTTCCTCAACAAGATACATTCCACTAGTTCTCATTGCATCATTGTTTCTTGTTATGTATCTGTGTCAACATGTCCCTGAAAACCAGTATGCCTATAAGATGAATCACAACATGGCAGTGGATTCCATGTTGAACTTTAGTTGCACACTGAGTATGCCCAGAGTCATAGCATAAGAGTTATTATACACAAATCTAGCACAAGGAATTGAACAAATACTTGCACATTTTCTCAAAAACTTCTCTATCAATTACTATGTTCTTGTATTCATTTGTGTCAAGTATTTAGCTATGAATACAACCGAAATTGTAGAAGCTAGGGTTATCAGATTGTCGCTCTAACAAAGTAGGTCTTTTCAAAACATATGTTATTTCTTTAGCTCGATCAGTGTTCATGAAAATTGTTCTTCTAGTAGCTGAATACAAAGACAAAGACAAAACAATGTGCATTGCTTGTCCACTTGACATTTGTTGTATATTTAGAAATCTATTTCCAAGGTTGTGAATAGCTTCAACTTTGTTGTCTCGACAAGACATATGATTTTTCCCGAATTTGTTTAAATTCATGCAATGGAGCATTCCATTTTTGTCATATAAGACATGGAATATGTTACTACACAATATAGGTCTAAAATAGATTGAGCATTTGTGTTTCCTTGCTACAATATGTTCTTGTATCCAATTGTCTCAAGTGTTTTTCTCTGAAAACCAATTGTAACTAGATATAAATGTAAACACAAACATACATGGAATATAGGCTTTGAGAACTAGTTACTAAAATTCTAAAATTACTTTATAGTGTCATATACCATATAGACTTATGATATCAATAACTGAGCTGAGATTCAAGAAAAGAATTGCTAGTGTGCACACAATAAACTTTTTTCACACTCTATTGGATAGAGGCAAATCCAATTTTCTATATTTCTTTGTTTTGTAATTATTTGGTATGAAACTTATAATCTAAATATTCACCGAATAATTTGCATTCTTGTTGTCATGTTTACAACAAGATTTTTTTCCCATTGTGTCACAAAATCAATAAAAACAAAAGCCTTATATATATATATATATATATATATATATATATATAATATATATATATATATATATATATATAATATATATATATATATATATATATATATATATATATATATATATATATATATATATATTCCCTCAAGTCACAGACCACATGACCAGGAACTTGAACTTACCATATTTTTTTTAATAAATAACCAGCCTGACCTGCCGACATTAACATTGTCAGACTTCTGGCCGACCTACCAACGTCTGCATTGTCGGACTGTCAAACTACCATACCTAATTAGTTTACCTGACTATGGTCTACTATAGGTCAAGATAGAATAAAGGAATCATAAAACAAAACAAAAAACGTCGCACTGTGTAGCTTCTCGACTGTACTTTCGACTCGCAAAAAAAAAAAAAACATGACAATCACAATAGTGATCTTGTACTTTTCATGCTTTCAGAGTTAGTTACTCAAACTCTAGTCTCCTTTATTTGTTTGTTTTGCAATTTTTTTATTTTGTTCGTCACAAAATGCATAAAAAACAAGAGGCTTATATATATATATATATATATATATTATATATATATATATATATATATATATATATATATATATAGATAGATAGATAGATAGATAGATAGATATAGATATAGATATAGATATAGATATAGATATAGATATATATAGATATAGATATAGATATAGATATAGATATTAAATTTAAGTCGTTAGTTAGATCCAGAGACATTTTGTAAAAAAGAAATACAACATTTCGACTACTTGACCTTTCGACCACCCAACTACCAACGCAAAGCAGCTACAATTTTTTTTATTATAAATAATTGACTTGACCTCCAACTTCAACATTGCTGACTATCAAACTACCGACCTTTCGACTTCAACAATGCCTGACTACTGAACTAATGAAAGCACCCGGCTATCAAATGATCTGACCTTTCGTCGCACACGACTTAGAACACTGAGTCACTACGATTTTTATAAATAATCCAAATGAACTCCCGACCTCAGTATTGCCTGACTGTGAAACTACCTGACCTCTAGACCTCAATATTCCTGAATATCAAACTACCAAACTTTTCGACCTTAGCATTTTATGACCTAATGAAACTGTCTAACTATGGTATAGTCAATTCACAATATAATAATTGTAATAAAACAAAAAACACCCGGCTATTCGAACTCCCGACTGTACAATCGACCCAATATTAAGTTAGACTTCAAATCTATAATTTTATTGACAAAAAATGTAACCTCCCGACTACCCGACCTTCCGACCATGCGACTACCAACTCGAAGTGACTACAAATGAATACGGCCCGACCTCCCAAGCTTGAAGTAAATGGCTTTTGCCACTACTTTTCTTATGTTATTATGAAACTATTACTTTGTCCTATGAACTCTCTGTTACCCACCACGTCACTTGAACTCGACGGATAATCCATGTACGATGCCCAATCGTACGACAATAGAATCGTGCTGCCCCAATCACAAGTTTTCCCACCCATGGTCCTAACTAAAACATGATAAGCCTTATCCAATTCTCTCTATAAATTCAACATTTTTCCCCTTTGATCGATATTGAACATCCTTTCTTATTTTTCAAGAATGGATGTGTCAGGGCCCTTTGGCTCTGCACCACGCATAGTCTTGAGTGGACATTTATGTATTGTCCTCAAAGACCAGGTGTGCTGTAGCATCAACTACCTCCAACTAATCGTATTAATTGTGGGTTTCTCTCAGGAATTCATTTCACCTTTAGATCTAAATGAGCACCTCGCCACTTTTTCGAAGTCATACTAAAACGTTCCACGACGTTACCCCTTTTGAGCTTGGGTGATAGTTACATTAAGGAATTGCTATCATGAGGCGTTTTTGCCTTTAGGTAGAGAATTCCTCGCATGGTGGTACAAGCGCTCTAGCGGTTCTTATCTTGCAAAAGCTTGGAACCACCTTACATCGAGCTTCCACCTCACCTGCCACATGCCAACTATTCTAGAATGCTCAGGAACTCTCTTAGCAGCTCCTCGACATTGCTCCCTGTGGCGAGAATGGAAGCTCGTGCACAATAAAGACTAAAGACTGTAAAATCAATATAACAAGACTAATTGGCAGTACATTTGTTTGATGTTTCGTATACTGTTTTCCTATCATAGCAATATTTTGCAAACAAATATCTTATTGTACACATTGACCGTCTCTGTCAAATAAAGCGTCTCTGGTATAGATGTGTATATTAATGCAAACATTCTTATAACCCAATCGTTCTAACTGATCTTGTTTTTCAATTTGAATAGATAGTTGAGATCCTTAACTTCATTTATTCTATTTCTTATGATATCACTAAGCATTTAGGGAAATTTTTTATGGGACTCTTCTTCAATTTGAACTTGAGACACTTTGTAATTACTATTGTTTACTATATTAACTTATTTACTTTTTCATGGAAGCATAGGACACATGTGCCCATGCATAATCATAACCATAATCAATATACAAATTAGGATAATATTGGTTCACAGTTGCATAACATATATATTCAAAACAACACATATTCCACTTTCTATTTATCCATATCTATTACAGTGAAAATGCAACATAACCCACTAATTAGAAATTGTAATCATACAACATTTATCTTTTTTGTCTATAGTAAAACTGAAGCTAGCACTCTATCCACAGTATCTCTTCTAAGTGCCTCTTTTTCTTTTGGAGCAAGTTTTCTGTCCCTCCCTTATTACTACATCCTTGTTCTTGCAATCAGTCCATAAATTATGTTCCCTTTTGCTCCTTGTATTGTTTCAAAAAATAATGGACCTGAATATTTTCCTAATGCCATTTAATTTTATGAACCTTCCCCTTTACTTCATGGAGCACTAAGCATTTAATTCTTATCGTCAAAATCAATTTTCTTCTTTTCCTAATAAACTCTATTGTCTCTAACAGGGATTCTCTATTCCTAGCTCTGCAATCCATGTCCTCAGACTTAGTCACCTCTTTGTTCTATTTTTCGAAACATTACAACATATGTACATTCTTTTTACAATGCAACACATGAAACTTTGGTAAGAATATGACATAGACAATAAAACTTCTGAAAACTAATAACCAACAAATATACCCTTTTGCACTCTATTCTTGTTTGTTGATTTCATGCAAAGTGAAGCAAATGTCAAATTGTTCTAGCTGTTTACTTATTTGTTTTAGTAAATAGGTTATCTATCAATCTAACAACTGTAAATATCATTACACAATTAAACAAAAAAAAACAACAGCACAAATGTCATTTTGCAAAAACATAGCTAAAAGTAATTCTTGCTTAAAAAAACTTGTTTTCCCATTCCATGTAAATAAATACCAATAAAAATAGAATCAACTCACAAAAAAAATGATATTATTAAAAAGGCATGTTATTTCTTCAACTAAGAATAATTTATAAAATTACACTTGGAAATTTAGATTCAATACTTTGAAATTAGAAACTAAAATAGAATAGTTTGGTATTAGTTTCAAAATACTCGGTTTTTTTTTTTTTTTTTTAAGTAGTTGGTTAGGTCTAAACTTTCCTTGTATATATGAACTTGAGCTATAAGTTCATTCTCTTCTTCATACATAACATCATAACTAATTGAACTAAAAACTACATGCATATGAATTATGTATACAAATAAGCAGTGACATGCCACCACGTAACTCTTATTTTATAAATATAATATATTTTTAAATATATCTTATAACTATTTTTTATCTTATAGTTATATTAATTTCTTAAATATTTTTTTTAATGTAAAATTCAAATTTGAGTTTTGAATTTTGAATTTTCCTCTGTAAAAAGGAAAACTATAAAATAAAAATCTCTTTGAAGTGCAATTGGAATTGTAACAACTAAATTTTAACTTACCAATTATATATAATAAAAAAAATTATTTGTGTTGTAATTATGTCCAACCCGGATTTTGGCTTTAGCTCATTATATATAAATGACATATTGATTATGCTTATTATTAAGTCCATAGACTTGACATTACCAGAGATTTATTACTAAAATAATATTTCATACAGATTACATTAAAGGTGAAAGGATTGGTTTTTAATGCGTATGATACGCAAGGCAATCTCCCCTTCCTCGCCCATGTGTTGACTTGTTGTCCTCTATACCTGGAGCCACGCGGCAAGGAGCTATGGCAAGAGATTGTACGCCCTCACCAATTGGTTCAGGTTGCTAGCGCCACCTATTTAGTATTGCAACCATTGATTTGGTTCTTGTGATTTGACAACAGAGAAACCTTAGGGTTTCAATCCCTAACTAATTGCTCGCTCTCAACATCTGTGTGGCTCATTGTTACTGATGATCTTGGTGTTCTTGCTACTCCACGAGGGTTTGCTCTGTTCAGGTTTTCATTTTGTCTGCGATATCCTCTAAGATCGATGATGGCTATGGCATCTATTAAAATGGAACCAAGTAAACCCATCGGGCTGTTGATCTATTGCCTTGTTGACCTATATCGTGAGATTGCTATAGAGTTGGGTTTTGGTCTGGCGCAACATTTAACGCTTTGCCTTCGCTACACAAGAATGTCCCATGGAACCCTCAATGCTGCAGGTGATAATTGGTTGGACTTAGCTATGGAAGGTAATTTATTAAGCGTTTTCTCTTTCTTAACTTGAATAGTTTTTAACCCTTGATTTGATTTATATCACTAATGGCTATTTGCTTACTAGCGAACAAGGGAGATGCCTCACATGGAGACCTTCCACTCTCAAGTAAGAAATCTCCCCATTTGTTTATTTGTTCAGTGGCTTTACGATATTTCCCATAGGGGTTTATTGACTTAGGGTCTCGAATTTCCATGACAGGTAAACACACAATGCTTTTCGGTTATTTGTATTGGTATTAGCCACTCCTCTCCAGAGATTAAGTGCTTACGACGACGCTATTGACTCTTCCAGGTTGGATTCTTACCTCTGGCATGAATTAAGTTATGGGAAACACCACTCGTATGGTCGAAAATAAAGACTCAATCTCTTGTTGAACTTCAAGCTGACCAAAACGACTCAAGTTTATGGCTCTGTTTGAATTTGTGATTATTTAGTTCGCGTAGATGTTTAAAGGAACTGTGTGCAAGGCATTTTATAGTTTTGGGGGAAATACTCATGTTCTGAAGTCGACGAAGGGTTTTATGTTCTTTCTGCTAAAAGGTTATAGTTTTGTTATGTGGCCACTTAAGTGAACCGACTTATGTCGACTGATGTAGAATTGCTTAATTTATTGCATTAACTTCTACAGAAATTATCCTGTCTGTTTATATGTTTGGGAAAGCAATGAATTACCTTATTTTACTGCGTGGTTGCATTCTGGGCCGAGAAGACCCTTCTTTTATTTATGCAAGTATTTACTATGTTTGATTGACCATTTCTAACGAAATTCGATCAGATGTTAATTTAAGATATTTATAGGACTTGAACAGTTACTCTGCTATAATTTCATGATTGTTGTGATCAAATTATGGTGTCCTGAACCTGTGTTTAAACAATTATATAAATATTGTATTTTTATTTTGAATCTGCGTCCAAACACTTATATACTTACTGTATTTTTATTTAGAACCTACATCCAAACAGTTATATAAATATTGTCTTTATATTATAAACCTATGTCCAATCCTTTATATAAATGTTGTCTTTATATTTTTATCCTTCATAACAGAGTTTGTAAGGTTATACGGGTCATTCTACAGATTCTCGGATAAAGTGCGTTTTACACGATTTACTTCTATATCTTATCAGTTTTCCTTTGATAATCATGAAGAGAGAACCATAATCATTGAATGAGCATTCTCTTTCATTTTCGCTATGTCATTTAGTAATTCCATAGTTATTAGCATAAACTGTCTAAATTTTGATAAAAGAGAAAAGGTGCTTCTATATCCTGTAATCATACTTTTCCTCAAGATGTTTGATCTTCTAAATATAGTTTGCTAATTAAGAACTTATTCTAATGACAATTCAAGCATAAAAAATTTTACTCTATCATTTAAGTGTTAATCTCCATAGTCTAGTATTACTTCTAGGAAGAAACTGACTATAATACTTATCTGTTCTACCTGCAATTTCCAATAATTTTAAAAAGTCTCTCCTCCTAGCCACGAACCTGGCATTTACGTCCAAGCTCTCCCTCGAGCACTTTGTCTGCTGGAATAATTTCCAATTACAGTCAGTGCCTTAGGCCTCTAGACTTTACTGTTTAGCCTCAAGTCCTACACTTAATTGACTGTTCATGAACAACTTCCCACTGGTCACCTTTCTAGCTCTAGGATAGTCCCTTCTTCTTCATCTTTTCCCCCTATATTTCCCTTTCCTAGGCATGGGCATAACTCTTTCTTGTAATTGTAGTAAACAATTTCTTTTAATTAATCATGTCTCAACTCCTAATCACTCACAATTAGGTAACGGTTTATTATCTGGCTTTTCTAGCTTTAGTAAAAACATAACAAAAAATAAATGCAGTAAAACATAAACCAAATTAAATAACCATAGTAAATTTCCTAAAGAGCCATGAGTGTTACCAGAATGCTCTTAAAAAAATGATATATCCAAACAACAAAACTCAAGGAATTTAAATAAATAATATTATAGAATATTGGTTAATATCAAAATAAAAAATTAACATATAAGATAATAATAGTTGTATCTTACTAAATTTGATAAGATTTTTTTTTTTTTGCATCACTTTTCCTCTTCTTTAGTTAAATGAAAGATTTTCCCACCATAATGTATGATATATATTATAGCTTGTGATTAGCTATTATAGTGTCCTCTTTTCTTATGTTCTACTATATATTCATTCGATTTACTTTGTTCTCAAACAATTAGATTCTTTTCATATGCTAATGTAGAAGAACACATTTAATACTAAATCAAAATTCATAGCAAGAATTGAATGCTTCCGATTTTTGTTGGTCAATCAAAAATTTATTATCAAAGGTTGATCATGTTTTTGATGGTGGAAATCGATTCAGTACCATCAAAAGAGTCTAGGAAACTTAAAATTATGAATTTGGACATTTTTTAATTGGATTTACAAAAATCCCTATCGAATTTTTTCAAAATATGACTAGATTTTCATAAATTTGAAGACAAAAAAAAACATAATTTTTAAACTAAGACATAAAAATTCTTTCTGGTTTCTTATATATATTCTTATTATTTGGTGTTTTTTCGTGTTAGTGAATGTGACTTTAAAAGCCCTTCCACCTAGATTCAAAATAATACATCGTGTACTGAATAAATTTTCCTTGGCCAGATTTTCTCTTCCATGATAGTATATTGATCCAAACTGGGATTTGAAGGAACGACCATTATGATGCAAATTCGAGATAACAACCTTAATTTGAAGTTGGATTGTGAATAGTAACTAATTTCGCGCTATTTATTAATGTTCCCATTCTTTTTTTATTAAATATTTCATATTTTTATTTGTAAATCCATTTCTTGTCTATAGAAAAAATTACATTATAATTTTACTAAAGACATAGAACCATTGGTCCCATGTATGGTGGGAAATATAATTCCTATTTTCTTTAGTAATCGGAGAACCCACAGTAAAAACCATTTTGCTGTCAACGTTTCAAATCCCAACAGGGATCCATCATCAGGACTATTATTGAGTGTGATAGAAGAAGAGATTGATAGCTAGATATAAATAGTTATAAGGTAAGCTTTATTGGTTTAAAATATTGAAGGTCTGCTGTTTAATAATAATTTATTAAACAACCGACCTTCAACATTTTAAACCAATACAACTTACCTTATAACTATTTGTATCTAGCTATCAAGCTCTTCTTCTATCACACTCAGTAATAGTCCTGATGATGGATCCCTGTTTGGATTTGAAACGTTGACAACAAAATGGTTTTTACTGTGGGTTCTCCGATTAGTAAAGAAGGTATTAACCACAAAAGTCTTAAATCTAGGATAATTCCTATTTCTTATATATTCGTATTATAGTTTTTTGTGTAATTATGGACTGTCGTAATTATGAAAAACACTATTTCTAAATGTATTATACAACTCTTAATACCTACATGTCGGGGTTCACGCACCCAAAAAACTGAAATTGTATTTTATCTGACGAAAATAGATAGTATAAGAGAGTTTGTTGCTCTATCTTCATGTGAAGCTGAGTACCAAGCATTGTGTGCAGCCACATGTGAAGCTATCTGGTTGAGAAGACTTCTCAACGATGCAGGAGAAGAGCAGAAAGAATCAACTATTATCAAAACTGACAACCAGAGTACCATCAAGCTTGCATACAATCCAGTCTTTCATAAAAATACCAAGCACACCGATACTCAATTTCATTTTGTTCGAGAGAAACTACAGTCAAAAGAAATATGTGTTGAATATTGTAAAATTGATAAATGGCTGATATTTAACTAAAGCCTCTTGGGCGTGTAAAGTTTGATTGTTTAGAAGGAGCCTAGGAATTCAGATAATCCTTTCTCCATTAAGGGGGGGAGTTGAAAATAATTAATATTATTTTCAACTCCCCCCCTTAATGGAGAAAGGATTATCCTGAACTCCTAGCTTCCCTCTAAACAATTCAAACTTTACACACCCAAGAGGCTTAGTAAAAATATCAGCCATGTTATCACAAGTTTTACGATATTCAACACATATTTCTTTTGACTGTAGTTTCTCTCGAACAAAATGAAATTGAGTATCGATGTGCTTGGTATTTTTATGAAAGACTGGATTGTATGCAAGCTTGATGGTACTCTGGTTGTCAGATTTGATAATAGTTGATTCTTTCTGCTCTTCTCTTGCATCTTTGAGAAGTCTTCTCAACCAGATAGCTTCACATGTGGCTGCACACAATGCTTGGTACTCAGCTTCACATGAAGATAGAGCTACAGTGCTCTGCCTTTTGCTACTCCATGCTATAACCCCGGATCCAATGCTAAATGCGTAACCTGTGATAGATCTTCGATCATCCAAGTTACCTGCCCAATCAGAATTTGAAAAACCTGCTAGAATAACATTAGAAGTGTCAGTGTACAAAATGCCATAATTACTAGTACCACTAAGATACCTCAACACACTTTTTGTTGCGACCCAGTGAATTTCGAGTGGTTTTTACATGAACTGACTCAACACACTAATTGAATATGCCAAATTTGGTCTAGTTGTAGTCAGATATATCAAACTGCCAACTAGTTGTCTGTACATAGTGGCATCGACCTCTTTAGTACCATCGTCACTGCTCAACTTTAAATTCTGCTGTAATGGTGTTGCTACTGATCTGCACTGCTCCATTCTGAATCTTTTTAGAAAGTTTCTGGCATACTTCCCTTGAGTAAGAAAAGTTAATCCAGAATCTTTCCATACCTCCAATCCCAAGCGATAATGAAGGTTTCTGAGATCTTTCATCTCAAACACTTGTGACATTTTCTATTTGATTTCTTTGATCAGATTGTTAGCATTCACTGTTATGATCATATCATCTACATACAAAGAAATCAAAATAATTTTCCTCTGTTTATTAAACTTGGTATACAGATTTGGATCATTCAAGCTCCTATGAAAGCCATGCTGTACAAAAAATGAATCAATTTTCTCATATCACGACCTGGGTGCTTGTTTTAAACCATAAAGTGCCTTTTTCAATTTACACACAAGATGTTCCTGTCCCTTTTTCACAAAACCTTCAGGCTGTACTAAATAAATTTCTTCTTTCAAGTCACCATTCAGAAATGCAGATTTAACATCTAGCTGGTGTAGCTTCCATTTGTGTTTTGTTGCTAAAGAAATTAGCATTCTAATGGTGTTTAGTTTGGCTACAGGAGCAAAGGTGTCATCGAAATCTATTCCCTCTTGCTGTGAGTAACCATTTGCTACCAGTCTAGCTTTAAGTTTCTCTATACTCCCATCTGCATTTATTTTTGGTTTATATAGCCATTTACATCCTATGGGGGTTTTACCTTCAAGCAATTCAACCAAATCCCAAGTATGGTTTCTATTTATTGATTCTATTTCCTCATACATTGCAGCCCTCCATGCATCAAATTTACTTGCTTCCTCATAGTTTGCAGGTTCTACAATGTTTACAATCTCTGACATTAATGCATGGTCTTTCAATCTAGAAGATAATCGAGTCTTCCTACCTGATCTCCTTGGTAGGGGACTTACCTCAACTCTGTCTATTTCAGCCTTTTCTAGGCTTGCATCATCATTGATTACATTATTTGTTAGTTCTTATTCTTGTTTCTGCTCTTGCTCTTCATCTTCCTCACTGTTTTCTTCCAATAGAAATGGAATGTGGCAATCACTGTTAGAGTCCTCCTTTCCTTCTTCAACTTGTTCATAAATATGACATCTCTGCTTGCAAAAACCTTGTGAGTCACAGGATTGAATAACTTATACGCCTTGAACTCAGTGCCATATCCAACAAATATACATTTCAGGGCTTTGGGATCTAACTTCTTCCTATCTGCCTTAGGTATATGAGCATAAGCTTTTGACCCAAATATTCTTAAGTGACTCACTACTGGTTTGAATCCAAACAATGCTTCAAAAGGGGTTTTGAAGCCTAAACATCTAGTAGGACTCCTATTCTTTAAATACACAACAATGTTAATAGCTTCTTCCCAAAGACCATTTGATAGACCCTTACCTTGAAGCATGCTCCTTGCACACTCCACAAGAGTTCTGTTTTTCCGTTCTGCCACTCCATTCCACTGTGGAGTGTGGGGCACTGTAAATTGTTGCACAATCCCATGCTGCTTGCAGAAATCCATGAACTCTCCCAACCTGTATTCTCCCCCTTGATCTAAGCGGAGAATTTTTATCCTTTTTCCTGTCTAGTTTTTTACCATGGATTTAAACTCTTTAAAATACTGAAAGGCTTGACTCTTTTTACTTAGAAAGTATATCCATGAAAATCTAGTGCAATCATCTATAAATAAAAGAAAGTAATATGCTCCTCCTAATGACCTAGTTTGCATAGGTCCGCAGATGTCTGTATGCACCAGTTCTAAAATATTTCTTTCCTTTCTATTGACATGTAAAGGGAACTCTTCTCTATGAATTTTCCCTAATGCACATCCATCACAATCCAGCTTAACATTATGGAGAATAGGGAGTCCATCAACCATACCTTTTCTCTGAAGTAAGATGAGGTCTTGCAGATTAATATGGTCGAATCTCTGATGCCAGAGATCTTCAACTGTCGATCCAGCTTCAACCATTGCTTGCTGTGGCATACTCTTCACATCTAGTTTGTACAGGTTCCCCATGCGCACTCCTGTTGCAACTGTTTCCATCTGGCTATCCTTAATGACACAGTTAGTCTTAAAGAATTGAACTTGCATGCCTTGATCAGTAATCATTGAGACAAAGACCAAATTTTTCTTAATTCTTGGAACATACAATACATTTTTAAGATGTCTAATGTCACCGCTAGGTAACTTTACAGGAATGTCCCCATATCCTTTGATCTCACATCCACTGTCATCTCCTAAATATATTTTCGACCCACATGAAGTTTCTTCAAGAAATTCAAACCATTCCTTCTTACCAGAAATATGTGAGGATGCGCCAGAGTCGACATACCATATGTCGTCCTCATCTCCCTTTAAAGCTGAAAGAGCACAATCGACTATAAATAGTCGAAGTTCGTGGCTATGGTCTTCTTCTTCCTCAAAAAAGTAACTCTTATGATTTCTCTATTTGTTTCTTCCTTCGTCTGCCTACCTCTTATAACAATATTTAATCTGGTGACCAGGTTTTCCACAGTAAAAACATTTCTTGATGGGAAAATTATTAGCAGATATACCTTTAAGCGGTCTCTTTTGAAATGTGTTGGCTCCTTTCTGTTGCTGCTGCTGCGGTTGCTGATGCTACTTCCCTCTATACTGTCTCCTTTTTTCCATCAGAGCAAGGTAATTGTTCTTTGATTTCAAATTTTTTCGTCTCTCTTCTTCCTTGTAGCAGAATCCCTGTCAGCTCTTCAAATGCAGGGGCTTTCTCCCTTGCTGACAGCCCTGAGATGAACACCTGGTATTCATCAGTCATTCCATTCAACGTGATCGTAACTAGATCTGAATCGGAAACTTTCTCTCTAATATCTCCCAATCTGTCCTTTAGATCTTTAACTCTAGCAATGAATCCAGCAGCAGACTCATTCTCCTCCATCTTCAATGCAAACAGCTTGCCGTTGAGTGACATGACACGGTTTGTATTCTGCGTCTGGTATAGGTTTTTGAGCGCCGTCCAAATGTTAGTGGCCGATTTACAGTCTCTAATATGTGGGATAACATTGTCCTTGATGGACATCTTCAATATGACCTTCGCTTTTGTCTCCCTTTTATCCCAATCTTGCTCTTGTGCAACTGATCCTGGTCTCAGCTCATTTCCTATAACAATCGACCATGCATTTGTGCTTTCAAGTAAAGTCTGCATCTTGAATTTCTAGTTAGTGAAATTCGATCCATCGAGTTTGCCAGACTTGTGGAGGTACGATTCTACACTGTTATTCATATTGGACTGATAAAATTTTTGATCCTCTGATGGATAAGTTTATCCAACTGAGCACTTTCAGGTCAGAAAAAGAAAACACCATATACTAGATCCGAACCTCTGTTTTGCTGAAAAAAATAAAAATAAAAAATTGTACTTTCAATGAGCCACCATCGGGCAGGTCCGATCTGCTGCCATCGAACAGATTAGGAACTCCAATGTGCCACCACCGGGCAAGTCCGATCTGCTGCCACCAAACAGATCATGAACTCCAATGCGCCACCACCGGGCAAGTCCGATCTGCTACCACCGAACAGATTAGGAACTCCAATGCGCCACCACTGGGCAAATCCGATCTGCTGCCACCAAGCAGATCTGAAGCTTCAAAGTGCCACCACCAGGCACGGCCGATCTGCAGAAAAAAAGAAGAAAATTTGTAGATCTTCCAACGAGAAAGAGGCTGGCGCTTCTCTACAGTGAAAGACCCGCGCCAGAAACAAAATCGATGCGAGTCACGAAATTGGCGTGCTTAAGGCCTGATTTTCTGCGCCAATAGCATTTCTGGCGCGACTATCCCTCTCAAAACCGCGCCAAGTGGCACGATTGTTCCTTAAAAACCCGCGACAACTCTTTGTTCCGCTCAAAAATGGTGCGACTGTTCCCGTCAAACCTGCGCCAACCCTTTCTTGCGCTTAGAGATGATCAGTCATCTGAGACCTGTGCTACAAGTTTTACTGTAGTCCACCTGATCCTATGGATCTTCTGTATACTCCACCGTGACTACAGTTATGTACAAGGATGCATACCTAAAGAGAAAAAAAAAGATCTAGGCTGTCCCTACTCTGTGCTCTGGTACCAAGATAAAAATCAGACTTGAATTGAAAAAGAAGGAGTTATAACTCATAGGTGAGTACTGCACCTAGAGACTACACTCAAACAAAGAGAACTCTCTCCGTTCACTCTACTATTCATGAATGAAAGATTACATCATTAAGTAGAACAGGAAGTTGCAACCAAACTCCTAAACTCTAGGAACAAATCCTAAACTAAGGAGATATGTTACAACTTATGTAACCATTTCTCCATTAATACAAAATAATATTAATTATTTTCAACTTCTTGGAGTTTCTGCTCTATATATTTAATCATTCTAAGCTTGATCTGCTCATTCAACTTGTCCTGACGATGAACCACACTTGTTCGTTCGAAACGCGTCGACAAATGAAATTGCTTGTGATTTACGCCGAAGAAACTCTCTTATACTTGATATGGATCACAGAAGCCTCAATTCGAAAATAGATAGTATTATTATCCCTGCCCAGGGTATAACACATTCAGAAATGAGTTGACCTCTCAATTAGTTTTGGTGGACTAAAAACTATTGGATATTAGGAAAAAGAAATAATTTATTTTTGTTTTCATTGGTGCAAAAATTGGGAATTTTATTGGAAAATCATTACTTGCCTCGTCCAATATACAGTTGTGGCTCAATTAAAGTCCGATAGCATAAGATGTTATCACGCACCATAATGATGTTATCACCAAATTTTTGTACGTTTTGCTTTGACAATTTGGGCGAAAATAAAATCAAAGGGGATGATTGGTAGATACTAATGGCAGTGATCCAATCCTTGACAATAAGGTTAACCTCGACATTGGAATTATTATTCACCATGGTTATTAATATTCTATCTTAATAATTGTTATAAATATCTTAATATTGCTCAATTTTTATTAATTGTTGTTGAACATAAAAATATTGGAATGACTCGATAATTAAGGTGAAAATAAATGTAGTATTTATAACATATAATTTTTTTTAATTATTTTAATTTTTGAATATATATATATATATAGATATGATTTAAGACTTTTGTGATCTATAATGTAGAAGAAAGTCTTTTGGATTAATCACATTGATAGGATTTGGTCACGTTTCAAACCAACTAATGTGGTTTATCTTCAGGACTAGGTGAGAAATCCATCTATCATAAGGAATAAATAGTAAGGATGCAACATTGCTCAGAAATAGCCGATAAAAACTAGTTGTTGGTGAATTAGTTAATAGGTAAAGAAATTAATTATTAGGGAGTTAGGGTAAATATTTATTTCATTAAAAAATTCTATGTTTAGTTAAAAATAGTTGTTAAGGAATAATCAAAAATAAAATATTGAATTTTAATTAATGAAAGACGTTATCTGTTAGAAGTTGACCAGTTATAAAATTAATTGTCAGGAATATAGAAATTTTATCCCAATGTAATCAAATAAATTAAAATTAAGTTTATATTATTCAAATTCAAGGATAATATGAAAGATTATATATATATAATATATATATATAATAATATATAATATATATCTATATAATATATATATATATATAGTAATAACAATGAGAAAAAGAAAAGAAAAAAAAGATCAAGGCAAAAAGCAAAAGAGAAAAAGCCAGAAAGAGAAAGAGGAGAAGGGGAAAAAGGGGAATGATGACTTACGATGAGAGAGTTGGAATCAAGCTCTTAGTCAATTTCCAACCATCATCCCTATTGAGATTTTTTTAATGAAATATATCCTTACTCTAACTCCCTAATAATTAATTTCTTTACCTATTAACTAATTCACCAACAACTAGCTTTTAACGGCTATTTCTGGTCGATGTTGCATCCTTACTATTTATTCCTTATGATCGATGGTTTTCTCACCTAGTCTTGAAGATGAACCACATAGAGCGGGAAAAGGGGAATGATGACTTACGATGAGAGAGTTGGAATCAAGCTCTTAGTCAATTTCCAACCATCATCCCTATTGAGATTTTTTTAATGAAATATATCCTTACTCTAACTCCCTAATAATTAATTTCTTTACCTATTAACTAATTCACCAACAACTAGCTTTTAACGACTATTTCTGGGCGATGTTGCATCCTTACTATTTATTCCTTATGATCGATGGTTTTCTCACCTAGTCTTGAAGATGAACCACATTAGCTGGTTCGAAA
>APFE031130929.1:105223-127097 GCA_000404065.3 Pinus taeda
AATATAAGGTTTAAACATTTGATTCACACATTTTTTTACTACTAATTACTTTAGATCATATTTATTTTTTTTCATTATAGGCAATACTACTTTTCTATTTAGAACATAGTTTTTATTTTTTATTTTTATAATAAGCATCTCGGCTCAAAAATAATATAAGGTTTAAACATTTGATTCACACATTTTTTTACTACTAATTACTTTAGATCATATTTATTTTTTTTCATTATAGGCAATACTACTTTTCTATTTAGAACATAGTTTTTATTTTTTATTTTTATTTAAAGGGGCAAGAATGGACAGACGAACTTACACATCCCTTCATACCGGGTTGTAGAAAAAGCCTCTAGGCTCAACTAGAATTGATTTTAAATTTAGTTCTATTCTCAAATGAATTAGAAGTAAGCTTCATCTATCGCACTGATAACTATAATAACCAAACATCTCCATTGTAATAACACTTCAACCGATTTTAAATTTAGTTTCATTCTCAAAGGAATTAGAATAGAATTATAATAATTTTCAAATTGGAAAGTATATCAAATTTTAAGGATCAACAACCAAAAATATAATGGGCTTTCAAAACCAACTATATAATTATATAGTTAAAATTTTGATATCTCTTTAAATTACCATTTTTTTACCAATTTTTTCTAAGATTTTCTAGATCGTTATTTTTTTTTTTGGAGTTTTTTAGGACCCAAGTTTACCCCCAAAGCTTATTTTCCTCTACAGTATCTTCCATCGCAACTCTCTCAGAACATACAAAACTAAGGTGTCTACGTACTTAATAACTCAAGTTTTATTGATTGTTGGAATGACTATGGACTAATCAAAAGACTTGGCTACATATAATTGTACAATTGTGCAAGTTGTACTAATTTTTATTAATTTGATATTAAAATGTTTAGTTACTAATTTTTATTAAAATGTTTATAGTTCAAATAAAAAGCCTTTAAGCTTTAAGAAATTTTTTTCAATTATATGAATTAAATAGTTTATGGAGATAAATATTTTAATCGTAAAGTAAAATATTGATTTCTAAAATTAATTATTGAATTTATTTTATATATAATATTTTTTATATATAGGAAAATATAAATTTTAATTTTAATCAATTTGATATAGGTTGAGCAAACATAAAATTTATTGCCATCTTTTTTTATATAAAATGAATAATATTACAATTGTTTATGAAGTATTTTATCATATTTTAAAAATATGTTAACAATTACAAAATACATTGTGAATGCACAATATTATATGTAAACTTTGAACATATAAATAAATAATATGTTGTTAGAATTTATATTTATGTATAAGAGGTTTTTAGTTGGATGCACTTTAGTATACTAAATGATTTGTTTTTTTTTAAGGATTTTGAAACATTAGAAAATAATAAGTTCGACTTAAGATATAAAAGTATATTGAACTATTTATAAATGTGTGACAAGTTCGAAGTCTTTTAGTGTCAATTAATTTTAGGCATGTCGAAAACGATTAATCCCAATAGATACCTCATTGTTGATTGTTGATGTAAAAGAAAAAATTAGGTGTTTAATTCGACTCTTAGTAAGTGTTTTTAGATGGTCAGAACTCTGTCCATAAAATTGAAATACTAATCATTTAGGTATGTTATAAAATAACTTACTCTAGTTTTTCAATTAAATTTCCATATTTGCAAGTAAAATGTATTAAGTTATATACTTAAATGGTCTTGGGAAATTAAATCAAAATTTGTAGCGACATGTGATATCAGTGCAAAATTAATTTTTTATATCATTACAACCCTTATTCTTGGTTCATACTTTTCAAAATTCTAATTACACTAAGCAGCAAAGAACACCACCTATGTAGCCTTGTTTATTAAAAATATAAAGATTTATATAAATAAGATGTTGTATATTAAAATAAGAGAAATAGAGATTTGCCTTGGTTCCACATCTGTTGAATAAATTTTATATTAAAAAATTATTAAACATTTAAACTCAATATAATATAAATATACATATATAATTATGAAAATTGTATTTTTTTTTGTTCATAAAACTCTGTATTTACACATTAAAATTCTATTTCTTTTCATAAACTCTTCATTTTCCACATATTTAAATTGTTTTTTTCTTTCGGTAAAAAGATATTTTAGTTATAATATAAATAGATAAAGTTTAATTTTATTACATGATATCGAATAATTGTGGGTTCAATATTTTTATAAAACAATATTTAATTTTTATCATTAAATATTAATATTATTATTAATATTATTCAAATTAAAAATAATTAAATAATATTGGATAATTTTGATAATAGCTTTTTTTCAATATTATATGTATATATTATTTGGAGATTTGGTTATGTATTTCTTAATTTTTATTTTATTATTATTATTATTATTATTATTTTGAGAATTTTATATAAATACTTTAAATTTTTAGTTTATGTTAGTATAATACAAAATTTTAAAAGGTAAGTATATGCAATTTTGTTGCTAATTCCACTTGTTTAGTATTTAATATTTAAATATTTTTTTAAAGTTAAATTTGGCTTATCATAACAATTTACATATATTTATATCTCTTACCTATTCAAGCTTTGCCATATGGGAAAGTAGTCCACACAGAGAATAAGAGGTTATTAATCCAAAAAATGACATGTTCGAAAAACTAATAATATGACATATGCATGTGATAGTGCCATCAACTAAAAACAAAGAGTCAATTTTTTTTACAGGACTAGCTTGTAATAGTTTTGAAGTTGTACCTATGTTATCCTTAAGTATCCATGAGCAACCAAAAAGGGAAGATATTGCAAATACTTGATTCATGAAAAAAGTTAATAAGAGGTGGAAGCATGCTCCTCAATTTGAACAAATTGACTGGAATGAGACTGCTTGGACCTACTCCAAAGGCTAGACTATGCTCAATTCTCATGATTCTCTCATTTGTCTCTCGTAGTTGGAGCACCACATCATCAAGAACCAATATAATCTCATTTTTAGTGTCTTAGTGATACACGAGCACATGGTCAAGCATGGACTTCATTCGTCAATATAAGTCTATGGTATGAACATATTGGTTCTATCGTCGATGGGTGTTGCTCGTGTCTTGTACCCAACCCACTACCATTTATGTCACCTTCGAAATTGTAACAACCTCAGGTTAAAATTTCATGTAATAAAGGATAATAAAGGCAAAATAAGACCAAGGTCATGGGACACATATTCCAAGTTGAATGTTGGGAAAAACATTCTATTTGGTGCCACTTTTGGTTTATTGTGGCTAAGGAAATTGGAAAAGGTATAGGCAAAGGAAAAGAGGCATCAATTGGCATTTATTTATGAAAATAAAGGAAAATAGGAGAAAAGGAAGATGAAAGGTCACATGTTTGCAAGAGAGGAAAATTGAAGGAAAAATAGAGGAAATTGAATAAAATAGAGGCCTCAATGATAAAAAGGCTTTTGAGGATCAATTCAGAACCTTTTGTTAGTTCATTTTTGGAGCTCTCTTTATTCTCTCATAATATTGCACACATAGAGCATTCTTGGAGCACTCTAGCATTGGAGAAAGGAAGGAAAAGGAAGGACAAGGAAGGCAAGGAAAGACAAGGAAAGCAAAAGACAAGCAATGAAGGTTGGATCAAACAACTTCAACAGGAATACTTGCAGGTAACAAGTTACATGTGTGATTTCCTAGCTCATTTGTGAATGCATGGTACATGCATTTGTGTATTCAGTTTTGTTGTTGTCACTAGAATGGGTTTTTCCTGTTTTGAAAGTGGTTTCAGCCTTGCCTTGCCATTTTCAGATGGCCATGGAGTGATGGGGTTATTTTAATTGGTTGAGCTTTAGATTACCAAAAGGTTTTGGAACCAGGTGAGGTGGTCTCAGGAAAAATCCCAAGGGTTGGGAGTGGAGGTGGTTTAATATTCGGAAAGACCTCAACAGGTGGGTGGAGACAAAAAAATTCCTCAAGGTAATGGTGAATAAATTATGAGGCATCCAAATTTGTTTTGGGCTTAGTGATCTCTTGATCGATTTTGGCGGGATCACAATAGCCTTAGGTTGGAGGTGGTTTAATCTTTGGGAAGCCCTGGTTGTTTATGTTTTGGTTTTCTTATATGATCTCTTGACTAGTTTTAGTGAGATTGCGGGAGCATGAGGGTGGAGGTGTTTTAATATCTGGGAAGACCTAGTTGTGTATGTCTTTGGATCCCACATTCATGCTTGGAATATAGCACAAGGGTGATTGATTGAAATAAAGATTCGGTTCAACTCAATCTATGGTCGAATGGTACATGGAATTCCCTAACTTGGTTGGATTTTGCATATGTTAATAAGAGTTATTTTCCTATTATATTTCATGAGTACTTGTATTTATTATTATGTGGATTTTATGGTTATTCTATCATGGTTATATGTTGGTTATAAGCATGGTTCCATAACAGGTTCTAGCTATGGCTCTTGATATGTTTTTATTAGTTGATGAATGGTTAATGAATACATGAGCTAACAAATGTTATTGCAACTACTATGAGAGGTCATTAGATCTTCTTAGTGAATCTCATATAAGTTACAAACCCCTATGTTCAGAAATGCATTCACGACCTGTAGATTACATGTTCACAATATGTTTGACGAAATGATTGTCATGGTTCGGTTTGGTTAGGTCAAGTATTTGATCAAGTTTTCTATGAATGGATTTGTCTTGATGTTATTTATCATTATGGAAAGTCTCACTGAGTTCTAGGTTGTGGTCTGGAGGCTAGCCTAAAATGGTGGCTCATAATTTGGGAGTGCACCCTCTGAACTGGAAGTTTTGGGCCATAATCGCACCTTGGTAGGCTTATGCATGCGGTTGGAGGCAACTAAATGCATGGATGTGTTGTCATGCATACAGTTGTATGCCCAAGTCACTAAAAAGGAAATCCAATTCAAGATTTGGAAGGGTTGTTTAGTTCCTGGGTGTCCTGTAGCTCCTTAGGAAGGTTAATAAAGTTCCAGTTTGTCGACTCCACTTCCTTAATTGTACTTAGGAGGTTGGGTCATGTCATAGTAGCCCTCATCTCATGTTTACCCTGGAAATCCAGTTAAAGCAGGTAAATGTGGGAGGAGTGGTTACATATTGGTATCAAAGCGGGTTTCCGATCTCTTTGGGTGATATCTGCTACCACATGATGGTATCGGAGCATGGTTCAAATACTTGGATGTGATATGGTTATGGTTAGCACATTTAGCCCAGCCAACTATATGCATGTTGTTATGCATGCATTGTTATGGTTATGGTTGTCGTGCATGAGGTCATTGTATGTAGTTTGTTTCATCAATATGTTCTTGGTAATGTTATGATGTTGATATGTTGGCTGAGATGGAGTAGGAGATGCAGATTATTAGAGAGAGGTTGCAACACTAAACCTTGTGGTAAGAGCAGACCATGATACAGGTTTGTATGTTTGGCATGCATGTATGATGGTTAATGATCGTTATATGCATTATGGTTAGATACATGCCTATCATTCTATTGTTGTTGTGGTTACATGCATGATAAATGCTAGTTGATCAATGTGGTCATATGCACATATGTAAGATAGTCATGCATGGTAATTAATTTGTTGTTATATGCATCACGGTCATATGCATGATTATTATGGTCATTGCATTTAAGATCTTGATGTTATATGTATCATGCTAATTTGGATTTGCCTGTGCAGATGGTTATGGTTATGATATTCAGGTATGAGTCGATATATATTTGTGATATTGTGTCATACTAATATGGACTGGATTGTGCATATGTGATAGCCTCCTCTAAGATACATTGAGGTATGAGTTTGATTATATCATCTATTTGATTTATCTAACATGGCATGCTTACAGGTTATTTGGATGTTTGATTAATTGCATGATATGAGTATGTGTCTATAAGATTGCATGAAGGAATGATTTTGTTTTAAGATAGTTGTACTAACACAATCTGTGTTGAGACCGTTGATACACACTTGAGTGCAAGTGGATTCTAGTTGTAGTATTATGATTAATGACTGCGAGTTAATTATGACATGGTTGTTAGTCTTGGTAAAGGTTGATTTCAAATTGATAGACATGATGTCTTGATCTTTGGAGCATGTGACTAACATGTGTGAAAAATTACAGGGCAACATGCTTGGTATTATCATGACAAGGTAATAGTTGATATGCTTATATAAATAATAGTCGAGTGATGTGATAACACATAATAAGACTCAATTAACGCAAGGAAAAAGGTAAAAGAAAGGAATTGAGTGAGAATTCCTTTGGTTATGTTTGGAAATCACATCTCCAAATGAATTAGTGCTTTGCATGAATACAAGAAGTCTTCTTAACCTTGATTTTGTCTGACATTATGTGGATATGTGTTATATTCATGAACATGTATTTGATAGGTATAACAGTTGGTTTCTAGTTATAGCTAGATTTTTCAAGAGAATTGGAGTACCTTGAGAGATGATATATGAACTTGTTTAGTTGCAAGGCAGCGTTTTTGGCACAACAAGGTAAGGTAACCAGTAGATTATTATGTTTATTTATGCATTGATGGTTGTGTTTATGGTAGTATGATGCAAGGGATTTCATGGCAAAAGACACTGCCATATATCTTGAAGAAGTCTTAGGTTGAGCTTTCCCTTGGAAGCATTGGGAACCCATGGGGTTGATTCATGGTGTATGTTGAAAGTTTTGTGATTTCAATGATTTGTTTGCACTTGATTTGCAGATTTCTTTATGTTTGATACATGGCCATGCCACTTTGTTTGTGGTGTCGTATCGTTATTAGCTTTTCATGGTTTTCTTCTTGTTTGTTTCTTATTCTTTCCTTTGATGTTTTTGAGGGTCTTAGGCATTGGTTGGGGAAGGAGGAAAGTTAACGAATCTCAGGGGGAGTTGAATGAAACCCACAGGTAATCTAAGACCCGGATGAATCTGGTGCATGTATTAGCACAACTGAAGGAAAGAATATGACAATTAGTTGTATTGGGTAGGTCCATTGGGGTAAATGGATGGTGTCAGGACAATCATGAGAAAGATAACAATAAAGGTAAAGTGAATGGATTTGAGGCATCATATGCCTTGGCTAAGTTGGGAACTATTGCTCTCAATGTTGTGCATGATGTGCATGAATAAAGGAAGTTCTCTTAACCTTGATCATATGATATCTGGTAATTATGTTGTGATTATGATTATGTTGATGTATATATATGTATATATGTATGTACTTATGCCGTTATCTAGTAGGGTTGTCAGGATCATGATTGCTTTATGTTAATGTTTATATGTATATATGTATATATGTATGTATGTATGTGTGTTGTTGTTTGACAGGGTTGCCATGGATCATTCTTGTGGAGGAATGATTACTTATGCAAGTGAATGAAATGAAGAGGTTCTTATATTTATTTGGAATCAAGTGGTAGAGTAGCCCTAACAGATCTATGAGGTCAGTATCATGTAGATATGATTGATATTATTTTCTTATACTATGCCTATGTTTATGCCATGGTAGGTAATGTTGAAGGATACATCAACGGAGTGGAAGCAGTGTATTTGTGGCATGTTGGGACAAGCATGGATAGTGGAAAGACACTAGAAGTCAGGTTGCATGGTCGAGACAATGCGGTCCCTGGATGTACATATGGTGTTATGTACATGTTGCATATGCGGTACTGTGTACAAATGGTGTTGTGTACATGTTGTATATACGATGTTGTGTACAGATGGTGCTATGTACATGTTGTGTATATATGGTGTTGTGTACATGTTGTATATGTTGTGTTGTATACATACGATGTTGTGTACATGTTATATATGTGGTGTTGTGTACACGTTGTACATATGGCGTTGTGTACATGTGGTGTTGTGTAAATTTTGTACATGTGGTGTTATGTACATGTTGTACATGTGTTGTTGTGTGCATGTGGTGCTATGTACATGTTGTACATATGGTGTTGTGTGCATGTGGTGTTGTGTACACGTTGTGCAGGGGGTTTTGTGTACGTGTGATATTGTGTACACGTTGTGCAGGTGGTGTTGTGTACGTGTGGTGTTGTATACACATTGTGCAGGTGGTGTTGTGTACACATTGTGTAGGTGGTGTTGTTTACATGTGGTGACGTGTACATGTTTTGCAGGTGGTGTTGTGTACAAGTGGTATTGTGTACATGATGTACATGTGATGTTGTTGTACATATGGCATTGTGTACATGTCGTATATGTTGTGTTGTGTATATGTGGGATTGTGTTATGTGTATTGTGTAGTCATTGTATCGTGACATGTGTATTCGGTGTGTTGTACTTTGCGTACATATATGTATTGTGTTGTACACCAGGTGTAGGCATATGTGTCATGTTGTACACTGGGTGTAGGTGTATGTGTTGTGTTGTACATTGTATATGTGTATGTGTTAAACAATGCAATGGGACAGGTAGGTATGGGACTGTTTGGGCCCTTGTTGATATTGAGGGTTGAGGTGGTTTAGTCTCTAAATGCCCTTGTTGTTGATATTGTGGGTTGAGATGGTTTAGTATTTAGATTCCCTTGTTGCTAATATTGAGGGTTGAGGCGGTTTAGTCTCTATATGCCATTGTTGGTGATATTGAGGGTTGAGGCAGTTTAGTCTTTGGATACCCTTGTTGTTGATATTGAGGGTTGAGGCAATTTAGTCTAGTGATACCCTTGTTGTTGATATTGAGGGAAGAGGTGATTTAGTCTCTGGAATCCCTTGTTTCTTGAAGAGAAGAGAAGACACTGGGTGCTAGTTGGGTTTGGAAAACCAAACCAGTGTGTATACGTGGTCAAAGAGAAGAGATGACATTGGGTGGTTGTCGGGTTTGGCAACCGATTTAGTGTGTGTATGGAAAGGACAAAGAACAAAGGCAGAATGAAAGAACCATTTGAAGGATAAGCATCAGTATTTTATTTCAATTTATTAATTATGCATGTGATCTATGATTTTGATTTATGATGGTTGTGTTTTGAGCTAACCGAATGTGATATGTTTACACATGATGATTTGGTCAAAGAGAAAGTTTTACTTGTTGTGATAGGAAGTAAACATAACTAAAAGTGTACCCTATTGACGAGCCATCAACGAGGTGTGATTTGAATTTATTTCAATTCATTTATATTCTAATAGAAATTATGTTCTTGGTATAGGAAATAAAGGAAATGCCTGGTTGGGTGGTTGAAACTGATTGCAAGAATTAGAAACAATAACAAAAGGAATTGGAACAAGAAACAGTATGTTGATAAAGCACTTCAGGAGTAGGGCATGCCTTGGTTTTTAGACCTTCCGATGTGAGGAAACCTTGCCAAGGGATGGATCACCTGGGAAAGGGGATGTCGATGAACCTTAAAGGTGAGTATCTACATGGAAGGGGGTGACCATATTGCCCGAGGGACTATGTAGCAGAGAAGCAAAGGTTGGATGATGGATTTGTTTTATTCATTAGAATTTCCAAATGGAATAAGACACACATTGGGAGTGTGCCCTGGAATAATGAGTCGGTAACTATTCACTAAGGGAACATGTAGTGCAAGGATCATAGTGTTGGACATTAGATGCAGACTTCGACTTTGACAGTGGATTCTGGACTTCCTGGGAAGGAGATGAATCCTTGTATTACTTTGAGGGTGGAGGTGTGAACCTTTGGATTCCCTTGTTACTAATATGGGCATTATATCCTTTTATTTGTTGGTTAGAGCAAATGTGCATATGTATGTGTGTATATTAGTGTAAATATTGTACCGAGTTGGATTTACAAAGCTCCATGGACAATATGTTTATTTGATGGTTGAAGCAAATGTGTATAAGTATGTATGGTGGTTATTGTAAATATCATAATGAGCTACGTTATAAATCTCCAGTAAGTGGTATGATTGTCATGTTGTCGTGTTTTTCATATTGGTTTTGCTTTTCAACAAGTTGTTCATTGTAAATACTGCAACGAGATGCGTTATAAAGCTCCATAGGAAGTATGTTTTGTTTTCAATGATTTTCTGGTCATAGGTGTCATAAAACATCGAGGATGATGTTCCCCTAACGAGGAGGGGTTTGTAACAACCCTGTAGAAATTAGGCTATAGATTCGAAACTGCTCATGAAATTGACTAAACCACAAGACTTCAAGCTACTATGCTACTCTGCAAACATTAATTCACAATCTATAACACAAATAATATACATGCAAAAGGAAACATCACACATGCACATGGATTTATCTAGGGGAAATCAATTGCTCAAAACCCCTTCTTATTTATAATTGCATTAATCAAAGAATAGAGATGAATACGTATGCTTTCTCAAGCATGAGCACAATCTGCAAGTATATAGTCCCTCTCTCTTCCCAGCTGTCTAACTCTAGCCAACACTTAGCCAATTTTACAAGCCTTCCAAGATCATATTTCCTTGCGTTTTTCCTTGAGGAAATTAGCCCCTATTATTTAGGAAACTCCCTCAATTAGATTGTGAAATTCCTCTAAACTCTTCCTATGACTACATGCACCACCTGTACACTTTAGAATAGTCTACAACTAATAGTACACTGCCTTGGAATCTCAATATCAACTGGGTAACTCGAATTCTCTTCATGCATCAATTATTTTAGGCTGATTGATTAGTTAACTGGATAATCACTGAGTGTGCTTGAAGTTACACTTCCATAACTTGACCTCCACTAGTTCCTCTAACAGTTAGAACTGGTTTAACTAACCATAACTCAATTTAACCTAAATATATTGCTACAAATTAGCAATCAGTCATACTGAATTGAACTCAAGCTTACCCAACTCAAATTAACTGAGTTAACTGAGTGACAAGTGCCATATCACCTAAGTTAACTACCTCCAAGATTTTTGCTGAAATGGAAATTTGAATTTTCTCTAGTTTGACCGAGGAAAAGTCAAACTAACATTTTCTTGCTGCATTTTCAACATTCCCTCTCAGCAAGTAAGGGATTATCAACCACCCCTATCCTACACCTATGGAACTCGAAGTTCCCTCTTGACAAGGCCTTTGTCAAAATGTCATCATCTTGTTCCTTTGTGGGAATGTACTACGACAACATTATCCACCTCTGCACACAATCCCGTAAATGGTGATACCAAATATTTATATGCTTGGATCAATCGTGAAAAACAAGATTTTCAAAGAGATTTATGCAACTCTAATTATCACAGTAGATGACAGTTGGATCCATCATCTGAACAAACGTCCCACAAAAATATTTCTCATCTAGATCACCTCACATGTTGCTTTACTGGCAGCCATGTATTCTACTTTTGCTGAGTTAAGTGTCACGAATCTTTCTTTCCTTCTATACCAAGAAACGACTGCGGACCAAACACTGAAAATTCCTCTTGATGTAATCTTCTAATTTGATGGACTCCCCGCCCAATTTACATCAGTGAAGCCACATATCTTCACTCCTTATGTCCATCTGTACCATAGTCTAAATCAGGTAGTGCCTCTGAGGTACCATAGAACATGCTTAACTTCCCTCGAAAATAATTTAGTTAGCATAACGATAGCTTGGCTCACCTGGTTGACTGCATAACACATATATGTTCGTGTGTTCACAAGATACATTAGTGAATCCACAAATTGTCGGTAAATAGTAGCATCCCCTTCCTCACCTGAAGTGGTAACCTCTTTCCTCGAGTTGATTACTAGAGGTGCCTCCATGGATTTGCAACTATCCAAGAAAAAACTTTGAAGTATACCATTGACATACTTTCCCTAAGAGACAAATAGTTCCCCATCACCTTGTCATACTTCCAATCCTAGAAAGTAGTGCACGAGACCCATGTCCTTCATTTCAAACTCTCTTGCAATGTCCTCCTTGCAAGATATGATTAGTTGCTCAACACCAGTTAAAATCAAGTCATCAACATATAAGCCAATAATAAACAATTTACCTTCTACAAAAATATTATAGAGGTTTTCATCCGCTTCACTTTTGTTGAAGCCCAAACTAGTGAGATAACTATCGATCCTAGTGTACCAAGCATGGGTTGCTTGCTTGAGACCGTACAATGCTCGCTTGAGTCTACAAACATGAGACTCCCAATCAAAAGTATCGAATCCTTCTAGTTGCTCGATATACACCTACTCCTCAATGAATCCATTGAGGAATGTTGTGTTCACATCCAGATGGTGGATCTTCCACCCCATCTATGCAACCAAAGCAAGGATTGATCTTATGGATGAGTACCTTGCTACAGGAGCAAAGGTATCCTAATATTTAATCCCCTCAACCTGAGAATACCCCTTGGAAACAAATTTGGCCCGATACTTTTCTATGCTTCTGTCTGCTGCATGATTTATCTTGAAGATCCATCTTGCACCCACAACTGATTTGTCTGCTAGCCTTGGGACCACTTCCTAAACATTGTTGTTTACAATGGATTTGTACTCCTCCACCATTGCATCAACCCATACAGGTTTCTTTACTACTTCTTCAAAAGAGGGCAGATCAATCTCTACAAGCTCAAACATTAGAGCCATGTAGCCAGTGTACCGATCTAGTGACCTTCTATGCCTGCGCTGATTTGAAGGAGCACCCACATTCTCCTTTGCATCCTACACATGTCTCTTAGCTTCCTTGGTCCTTTTCTTGCCTTCTCTAGATGGTTTTGTTTGAAAGGTTGTCTCCACTCTCTACTCCTCAATTTGTGGTTGCTCCATAACTTCCTGAGGTTCCTCCTTTGGAGCTAAAAGCTCCACTTTTGGTGGGATTTGAAGCTCCCTCTCAAGAGAGCACCGCATGGCTTTGTCTTCATAAAAATTTACATCCCTTCACACAACTGTCATTTTAAGGCATGGAAAATACACACGGTATTTATGGGGAATTTCTGTGTAACCCATAAATACCTGAAATTTTGTTGTCGACTCTAGATTCTTCCTTGATTCATTGGAGACATGGCAGTAAATAGAGGCTCCAAAAATCTTGAAGTGTGACACATCTGACTTCTACCTCGAGAAAACCTCCTCTGGTGTAATCATGCCAAGAATCTGATGAGGGCTTCAGTTCTACAAATAGACTGTTTTGTTGCATGCATCGACCCACAAATGTAGAGGTAGGCCTTGATCATGCAACATCACCCTAACTACTCCCACAATGCTACAATTACTCCTCTCAGCCACCCCATTATGTTGTGGTTTGTGGGATGTTGTCAACTCTCATTGAATCCCTTATTTTGCACATAAATTTTTAAATTCATTCGATAGATACTCAACTCCATTATCGTTCCTGAGAGCCTTCACCTTCTTTCCTGTTTCTTTCTCAACCAGTGCGTTGAATTATACGGACTTGGAAAATGTCTCATCCTTCTTCTACATGAAGAAGATCCAACACTTCCATGAGAAGTCATCAATAAAAATGATAAAATATTTGTGCCTGGAAATGGCGATTGTTGAGAAAGGTCCACAAACATTAGAGTGGATCCTTTCATGGACTGCATGTGATTTTATGTCCTGATCATGGAAAGTGGCTTTTGTGTACTTTCCCAAGGTACACCCTTTGCATGTATGCAACTGATTTAGTGCTCCTTTGGGGAGGCCTATGGTTATCTAATGCATACTATTCAAAGCTCCATGATGCAAATGGCCAAGTCTTCTATGTCAAAGTTCAAGGACATTGTGGCTTTGCACCTTCTCCGTTTTTGTGCTCAATGCAACATAATCCTACATATCTAGCTTATAGAGGTTCTTCACATGAACCTCGATATTCTTCACCTTCCCAGTGGCTATGTGTCTCAAGAATGCCCTTCCTTTGCTGAAGATCACATCATAACCACAATATTCCAAAACTGCAACAAAGACGAGATTTTCCTTTAGGCTCGAAATGAACATGATAACCTAAGGGGGGAGCCTGACTCCCTCTAAAAGGTAATTGTACCAATATCAATATCGATGTACCTTTTGTTGTCCCCCATCTCAATGTGCATATGCAAGTCATTTTCCACTAGGTCATTGAAAATTTCGTTGTTCCTTGTCATATGGAATGAGGCACCTGAGTCCAAGTACCACATGCTCCCCGTCATTGTGCTTGTTATGCATGAAATGAGGGTAAATTCAAGCTCAAACTATGAAGCCAAGGCTTCACCCACTACTCCTCCTGAGGTCTTCTTTCTTGTCTTCTTGTGTGGACACTTTGTGGCATAGTGCCTGAATTCATGACAATGAAAGCACTTGATTTTGGACAAGTATTTCTTCTTCCCCCCTTGACTAGATTTTGGTTGGGATTGGGATTTCTTACCTTTTCCCTTCTTTTCCTTTCCATCCAAGGCACATTTTTCTTCATCCTCACCGTTGGATGAAGTCCCATATCTGGTATTCCACTTTAGTTACTCCTGTACCAAGTCAGACCATAAGCTCTCCCAAATCGATAGTTTCTCCCTCACATTCAACGAATCTTGAAAGCTATGCCATCTCTTGGGAAGGCCCAAAAGGGCTAGAGCTACCAAGTATTCTTTAGGGAAATTAACACTAACCCCACCAAGTTCATCATGACACTGTGTAAACTTGCTCAGATATTGCCAAATTATGTCATTCTTCTGCATCTTGATGCTTCGAAGTTTATCCTTGAGTGCCATCTTCTTGTGATCACTACTATTCTCGAACAATTCTATCAGTGCTTTCCACATCGCAAACAAAGTCTCTTTTCCATGGAGATTCGAGAAAATGTGATCCCATACTCCCTCCAATATGATTCTCCTAGCCTTGGCCACATCTTTCTTCCGCTGAGAAAGGTTATGAGCATTAGATGCTTGAGGTTTTGCAGCATTTATCTTGATGTATTCTAGCAACCCATTGTCATCCAATACTACTTCCATGCAATCCTTCCATGTAACAAAATTTGAGGTGCCTTCCAAGGCATACTCTAGCCTTAGTCCATTGTAGGCCATCTTCTCATTCCTAAAGAAATCCTGCTACACTAATCTTCAAATTCAAGCCTCTGAGACCCAACTTTGAATTTCCTATTCTATTGTGAATCCGACTTCATTACCATGTAGAAATTATGTTGTAGATTCGAAACTACTCGTGGATTTACTAAATCACAGGACTCTAAGCTACTCTACGGCTATGCGGACATTAATTCACAATGTAGAACAAAGATAATTGACATACAAAAGGAAACATCACACATGCATAAGGAATTATCTAGGGGAAATCAACTGCTCAAAACCCCTTCCTATATGTATTACATTAATCAAAGAATAGAGATGAACACATATGCTTGCTCAAGCCTAAGAACAACCTGCAAGTGTATAGTCTATCTCTTTTCGTGACTGACTAACTCTAGCCAACACTTAGCAAATTTTCAAGCCCTCCAAGCTCCTATTTCCTTACATTGTTCCTTGAGGAAATTAGCCCCTATTATTTAGGAAATTTCCTCAATTGGATTACATAATTCCTATAGGCTTTTCCTCTTACTGCATGCACCACCTTTACACTTCAAAATAGTCTACAATTGATAATATATTTCCTTGGAATCTCCATCTCTAATGGGTAACTCAAATTCTCTGCGTGCATCAATTATTTTGGGCGGATTGATCGGTTAATTGGTTGATCATTGAGTGTGGTTGAAGTTTCACTTACACAACTTGACCTCCATTAGTTCCTCTAACATTTAGAACTAGTTTAACTGACCATAACTCAATTTAACTAAAATAGATTGCTACAAATTAGCAATCAACCATACTGAACTAAATTCAAGTTTGCCCAACTCAAATTAATTGAGTTAACTAAGATCCAAGTGCCATGTCACCTTAGTTAACTACCTCCATTTTTTTTGTTGAAATAGGAATTCAAATTTTCTCTAGTTTGAGCAAGGCAAAGTCAAACTGATATTTTCTTGCTGCATTTTCAACAAACCCCAGGTTAAAAGTTCATGTAATAAAGGATAATAAAGGAAAAATAATACCAATGTCATGGGACACATATTCCAAGCTAAATGTTGGGAAAAACATCCTATCAGGTGTCACTCTTTGTCTATTATGGCTAAGGAAATTGGCAAAGGCATATGCATGAATTAGCATTTGTTTATGAGGAATAAGGAAGATAGGAGAAAAGGGAGATGAAAGGTCACAAGTTTGTGTGAGAGGAAAATTGAAGGAAAAATAGAGGAAATTAAACAAAATAGAGGCCTTAATGATAAAAAGGCTTCTTAGGATCAGTTCACAACCTTTTGTCAGTCCAATTTTGGAGCGCTCTCTATTCTCTCATACTATTGCACACTTAGATAATTCTTGGACCACTCTAGCATTGGAGAAAGGAAGGCAAAGGAATGACAAGGAAGGAAAGGAAAGACAAGGAAAGCAAAGGACAAAAAAGGAAATTTGGATCAAGAAGATTTAGTAGGAAGACTTGCAAGTAACAAGTTGCATGTGTGATTTCCTAATTGGTTTGTGAATGCATGATACATGCATTTGTGTATTTGGTTCTCTTGTTGTCATTGGCATGGGTTTTTACTGGTTTGACAATGATTTTAGCCTTGCCTTTCCATTTTTGGATAGCCATGGGGTGATGGAGTCCTTTTATTTGGTTAAGCTTTGGATTGTTGGGAGGTTTTGGAACTGAGTGAGGTGGTTCCAGGAAAATTTCTAAGGGTTGGGAGTGGAGGTGGTTTAATCTTTGGGAAGCCCTCAACGGGTGGGTGGAGACAAGAAAATTCATCAAGTTAATGGTGAAGAAATTATGAGGCCAATCTTGTTTTGGGCTCAGTGAGCTCTTGACTGGTTTTGGCGGGATCGTGGTAGCCTGAGGTTGGAGGTGGTTTAATCTCTGGGAAGCCCTGGTTCTTTATATTTTTGTTTGCTTATGTGATTTCTTGACCGATTTTGGTGAGATCGTAGGAGCATGAGGTTGGAGCCTTGGTTGTTTATGTCTTTGGATCCCACATTCATGCTTGGAATATGGCACGAGGGTGATTGGCTGAAAGAAATATTTGGTTCAGCTCAATCTATGGTTTGGTGGTATATGGAAGTCCCTGACTTGGTTGGATATTGCATATGTTAATAAGAGATATTTTCCAATTATATTTCATGAGTACTTGTACTTATTATTATTTGGCTTTGATGGTTGTTATATCATGGTTATTATTCTAGTTATATGTTGGTTATAAGCATGTTTCCATAACAAGTTCTAGCTATGGGTCTTGAAATGTTTTAATTAGTTGATGAATGGTTAATGAATGCATAAGCTAACAAATGTTATTGCATCTACTATGAGAGGGCATTACACCTTCTTGGTGAATCTCAGATAAGTTTCAGATCCTGTTGACGATGTTGGACCCTCGAATATTCAGGGGATTTCTTGGATATGAAGTCCCAATTAGACCTCAAACCATTTGGTGTAGGAGTCCCATCCGGAATACTGCCCAGTTGCTGATGTAGTGGGTTTTAATGATGTGTCTTGGAGGCAATAACACATAGAGTGGGGTATGGTGACTTTTGTGGGAACAAGTGTTTGACTATGCATAAAGTTAAGTGCATTGCATGAAGGTTCTAACACACAAAGGGAAATTTAGTGAGTCCCTTAGAATCTTGAAATAGTAGGAATCTTGTACAAAACACACAAGCATAAAGACATCACAATCTAGACTACAAAATAGTTCACAAGTTAACCGTTATGGAAACATACAACAAAACACATTCAACAAGATTCGCATAAATGCAAATGAAGTAGTTCATAAGCATAAGCATAAGTGAAATGACATACATTGTAAACATACCAAGAATAATCCTACTATATTCCAAACATATGCATGAAAATGTGTTAGCTCTGAGATTTTATTGAAGTGAAAGTTACAATCATACACATACCATTGACGAACTACTAGCCCCAATAGTGGAACATGAAGTCTACACCTGCTCCTCCAAAGAAAGATACTCCTATGCTATGGAGAAACTAAGGCTCTCACAAACTCCCAAGCTCTTGATTCTAAGCCTAAGCCTAACCAAAATCTTGGCTCCCCAAAATCCCTTTACATGAGTTATGAGGGTCTATTTATAACAAAAAGGATGACTATTCACTTCCCCATTTTACTCTTGGACTTCCCTCATGACGCTTCAAATTTTTTACAAGATGACTTTTTAACTTCATTACATCATGACTCTTCACATTCCACAATTGACACATGGAATTCCACTTAAAAATTAATTACAAAAGAATATTATAATACGCTCGTACCCATATAAGACAAAATTTGGTAGAGCCAACTAGACAACCTAATAAGACAAAACAGTTAAGCTTGAGTTTGGGGAAACTCCAGCTCAACAACTTCCACTTGATGTTTCTTAATCATGTAATAGAGCCAAGGTTTGTACTGCACGATGACATCACTAAACTATGTGATGGTGTCAAGTTGGAAGCGAACTCTAGCCTCCATGGAATTCGGGTACACCGATTTGGAACCAGTTTGTGTTTCCTTCTTAAGCAGGAGCAACATTGTATTGATTTGGATAGGCTAACCAATGTACTTCTGCATATTGTATATATTTACTTCAAGATATTCCCCAATGGTGACTTGTCTCAACTGCTCCAAGTATTCTTCATTCTCTTGCTTGACCTGATTCCCGCGTTTGGTCTCAGTGAGTGAGCCAACTGATGGGATCTTGTGTGATTTCACCAAGAAGTCCAAGTTGTTGTACAATCGTGCATATGAGGCTTGAGTGTTGGCATTGAATGAGGTGAGCTATTTGTTATTCCGAATGAACATTTGAACCTTTGTTTTCTCCAACTCTTCCTCTTGCCTTGTCTTCTTTCTCGGTTCAAGTGGTGCCCCTTTGTATTGCATTGACCATTCATGCATGACAACAATTACTGATTGTACAACCTTAAGAGTTTTGACATGATCTTTACACTTCTATTACAACCCATGCAAGTGGAAAACTACCTTATGCACAATAACAATCTCATCATAAAGATTTTGCATGGTCTCTCTCAATGTTGATACTTCACTAAGTATTGTTGCCTTCATTTCTTCCAAATAGACCTATGCGAGAGCTACGTTTTGTAACTATGATTGGAGCTATTCAACCTCTTTCCAAGAAACCTACAATTTATTTTCCAATTATTTGTTCTCAGTGATCAAATAGTTCGTGTTTGACTTTGTAGCACCTGCGAAGGCCAAGTTAGTTGCAAAAATGGCACCTTGATTTCTTCTGGTCTTTGTCACAATGATCCAAGTGGCTCCAGAGACACACATAGTACAAAGAGGTCTTATGGAAACTCGAAAATCAAAGTGACAAGAATTCTTTCAAACCAGGACCAAAGTGTAGATCTTGTCATCTTGATTGCAACAATGTGAACAGTTCGTTAATCCGAGCTCGTATGAGGGAGAACGAGCCAGTCAAAGTTTTGGTCAAAGTTGCACCGTGGGCTAGGTTTAAGTGTCCTACAATTTGACTGACCCTAAGGCATGAAGCCTAGGTCCCAAAAGCGAGCGAATTTGTTGGATCGTTAATTTTTCTAATATCCCTTATATTAGACAAATTCGAAAAATGTGTTTATAACAATAAAATGAAAAAAACATTAAAAAAAGGGGTGGTAGGACATGACCCCCGCCACCTCCACTGGACCCAACACTATGTTATAACAAAAATTTATTAAAAAAATGGTCGACGAGCCATGACCCTTGTTGGCTCTAACTACCACCATACATAACTTAAAATCAATATGGCTCGGCAGCCATTATCCCGCCAAGCCCTCCAACTAACACCATATATAAACCATATTACAAAGGGGTGGGTGGGCCACCTCCCATGGACCCGACCCACACCCCAATACTCAACCATATATGCAGCCAATTAATGCGCGGTCAGTGGGGATTGAACCTGCTCGACCCACGTGGGCCGGCCCCCACCGAGCAGCCCCATGTACCAACAAAACCCCAAATAATGTGTTATTTAAAACAATATGCCACAATAATACACCAACCAACACTTTAATACAAACCCACCATGTTTTTTAAGGTAAATTGTGTGTATATTTGGAGGGGTTAGGATTTGATCCCCCAACCTTTCCGCCTCCATTGGTATGCCTTAACCACTACGCCAAACCAACCCACGTGGTAAAGTACTCCTGTTCATTCTTATAAAACCTATCATTTGTTTGGTGCGCCTAGCATGGAGGAGCCAAGAGAGCACACAAAAATCGAGACAATAATTTTTTAATTAATTTATTGCAGGTGGAACCATGAGCCTAGAGAAGAGGTAGGCGAAACCTTGATTGGGCAAAATTCTCAGAGGGTGGAATTTTTGTAGTGTCCAAATTGGACAAATTTTATGTCGATCTTACACCTTTTAGCGACACGTACCTGATGGCATAGTTAGAATTTCGATCTGAGCAGCAGATTTTCAGATGACTTGGAGGAGGGAATCTTTGAGGAATCTAGGGGGAATCTAAAAGATTCCTTAAGCCCCAGATTTTTGTTTTCTCAGAATTCAGAAATTTGACAGTCGATTTTACCCTATTCGACGCCACAAATCTGATGGTGCATTCAGATTTCCCATTTGATCATTTCATTTTTCAGCCACTTTACTAAGTGGAGGGCAGGTGTCAGCATTCAATGTGTGAGCAGTGATTTCCATGAGATTCGACACCGCGAGATTGATGGTATAGCCAGCTTCAACAGTTTGAAATCCTTTCCTTCAGATGGCCCCAAGATGCGAGGTATATGCAGTGCATTCATGTACTTCTTTTTGCTAGGCATTGTGCTACAGAGATCCTTGTTTTGATTTTTGATGTGGGATCTTGTTTTCTTACTTGTTTCATGATTCCTGCTTGATGTGACGTAGAATCAGCTGTGGGATGTACTTATGATTCATCATGTTTTGTTTGAGATGTTGTTATGTTGATGGGATACTCATGTGTTGCCATGTATGTTTGCATTGAGACCCCTTTTATGCCATGTTGGCGAGATGCTCATTATCATCATGCGTGATTTTAGGTCATACCGATAGGAGTCCTTTCTGAATGAGAGTTCCTGTAGCTAAACATCTCTTGGAGCCACTCCTGTGTGAGGGCATTTTCCTTGTATGATAGCGACGTCACCTCTTATGTACATCATCACTATTGACAACACTTAATGTAGCAGCCTACACCATCTTGACACTAGGGCCTGGAGACGTAGTTCCTCTTGGACGAACTCCGTTATCAACGTCTTGAGTTTTATGTTGTTGATGATTGTCATGTTCCTTCTTCTTTACAGCATGCATTTATGTTCCTTTATACTATTTTAATTGCAATTCTAATCACATCACGAAAGAAAAATATCTTGGTTAAATCTGGGAGTTGAGCCAGCTCAGATCAAGTTTGGTATCAGAGCGGTCTTTGCATGGATGTGAATTGGAAGCGTGAACAATGGAACGCGTAGCGATAGAGGATGAAAAAGTGATGTACGAGACCATGCTCAAAATTTCCAAAAGAGTGGAAATAATGTATGAAGCTCTACAAAAAGAGACAGAGGAAAAGCAGCGATTGTAGCTTCAGTTGCGAGCCACGGAAGAGGCCTTGGAAGAACTGAAGCACAACAAACATAATCTCCAAACAGAGAATGCTGAATTGAAGGTGCTTCTACATGAAGAGAAAGAGGAAAAACAGAGTTTTCTACAACAACTTCAAGCTAAGGATGGGGCCTTGGAAAAGATGCAGCGTTACCCATGTGAGGTAAAAAGTTGTTAAACACACATGGGCAGCAACAGAATATGAAAGATAAAACATGTGAGTACATTTTTTATTAACAAATGATATAGATTTATAGTACATTATGTGACCCTTGGGTTCCACATCCCAAGGTCTCTTGGACTTCCTTAGTCTATTCCGCTTCCACGCTAACCCAT
>APFE031130929.1:153363-165997 GCA_000404065.3 Pinus taeda
GGTCTTGTCATTTGTATCATCCAAGAATTGTTCATTTGTGTAATGTAAAGGAGGTTTCCCCCTCTAAGAGGCTGAATTCTAAGGCGTTGATCTATCTTTTCTATCTTTTTGTGAGTTGGTTTCATAACACTCCACCAAATCACTAGGCCAAACAAGCATGGATGCCATCAGATTTCTCCACCTACACTGTGAGGAATTTTCTTGTCTCCTAGTCTCTCAGGCTTTACTGCAACCCACACTGGATCACTAGGCCCTAAATGGAGACCCACTCTCGAGGATTTACTGCATATCCCAACTTGAGATTACTAGGCCCAACGGAGAACAATTCACCTCTTAGCTTTACCGTATATCCCGCCAATCACCAGCAATGATTCTTAGGCCCATTGAGGCAATACAAAATCTGTCTTTACTTCAACCAATAGTCTGATTCAGGGGTTACTAGGCCATGTTTTCTATCATTCGGAAATCCACCTCACTCAACTTCATATCCATCTGACAATCCATCTCAACCAAAACATGAGAACCCCATCACACCATGGTTATCCAGAAATGGCAAGGCTAGGCTGAAAACATTGTCACACCTGAAAAAACCCATGCCATAACAACAAAATAACCACATGCAATACCATGAATGAAAAATCCAGCAAGGAAAAAACACATGTAAATGGATACCTACAAAGAATAATGTTGTAACTGCTTGATCCTGCTCTTCCTTGCTTGCTCCTTCCTTTCTCTTTCCTTCTTTCTTTTCTTGATCCAATGCCAAAGTGCTCCAAGAAAACTCTAATTGTCCAAGAGTGTGAGAGAGAGAGAGAATAATGAGAGAGCTCCAATATTGAATTGAAAAAAAGTACCAACTATTCCTCAGAAGCCTTTTTATCAATTAGGCCTCTATTTTCTTCATTTGCCATTATTTTCCTTCATTTTCCTCCTCACATGCAACATGTTTCCTTTCACCTTCCTTTTCTCCTAATTTCCATTATTTTCATAAATAAATGTGGCAAAAATGCCATTTTCCTTTTCCAAATCCTTTTCCTTTTCCAATTTCCTTAGCCATAATAAACCAACCAAACACCTACACTAGGATGTCTTTCCCAACATTCAACTTAGAATAAGTGTCCCATCAAGTGTGGTTATTATTTTTCCTTTATTAAATTTTATTACATGGAATTTTCACCAGGGTTGTTACAGAACACTCCTCCCCTTGGGGACACCATCCTCTGTGTTTGACCACATCTATACCTCAGCAAAACCACTAAAAAGAAATCATACTGCTCATGGAGCTTCATAACATAGATCAATGTAGTATTTACAATGATCACCCTTTTGAAATCAAACCAATATGACAACATAACAACATAACATCATAATGACATGACACCCATACCCCTTATTGGAGCTTTATAACATAGCTCATGGTGGTATTTACATCCATATACATATGTACATATATAAAAACATAAACTAAATATGTGCCAAAACATATACCAAACATCATACCAAAAATGCTTTGCCTCTACCATAAAACAATGAAGGATACATAACCTGCATCTGATTTGCCATCTCCCATGTAGCTTCATTGGGCCGAAAGTGTTTCCACTGAACTTTAATTTTCTCGATTGCTCGGTTATGGAGCATGAGCACCTTTTTCTGCAATATACATCGAGGCTCCAAATGGAATTCTCCATCTGGTTTCACCTGCAATACAAACCACTCAATCACATGAACAACATATTTAACATACTTCTCAAGCAATGAGGCATGGAAAACATCAAGGAATTTCATTGTTGAAGGCAATGCAAGTCGATAGGCTACTGACCCAATCCTCTCAATAATACTAAAGGGTTCGCAAAATCGTGGTGCCAACTTGGAACATCATCCAATCCGTAAGGAGCTCTTCTTTAGTTTTATGTGCAAGTACACCTATTCCCCAACCTGGAACTTCTTGAACAATCAATTTTGATCTGCATAGCTCTTCTACCTATCCTGTGCTACTCTCAAATTCTTCTTGATTACCTACATTTCCTATTCCATTTCTGCCAACATGTCCAATCCAATCAACACCTTGTTAATTGGATTGCTCCAACTGATGGCAGTAATGCAACTCCGCCCATACAATGCCTTAAATAGACTCATCTTCAAAGACTCCTGATACCCATTGTTGTAAGTGAATTCTACCAGTGCATTGAACCCTCAGAATTCTGTTGCTCCAACATGGGGGATAACCACCTAGTTTGGACCTTAAAGACAACTCCTTTTCCGTTTGAAGTGGTGGTTCCGACTGGGGATGATGGGACCAGGTGCCCAATGTGGGTTTTAAAATGAGAATGGGTGGTTTTGATGCGATTGCAATAATAATAATGATAACTAAATGACCTATTTTATCATGCAAATCTCTATCTAACTTAATCTAATATAAACCCAAGTATTCTGTGTGATATGCGATCTAAAAATATATATATGTTTGACATGTGATAATAAAGATCATTCACGCATTAAACAGAGATGATAACATGTAAAGATAATTTCTTTGACTAAATAGTTAGTCAAAGAAATGTATAAACCATATCGTATATATCTAATGATTATATATGAAAATAAACACTTTCAGCTAGTCCTCATACAATAGTGCAATTAACACATAACAGAAAGAAGATATTCCATACACAATTCATGAAAAAGAAATGTTATCACTAATTAAACAGAAATAGAACTAATCATACAAGATAAAAGTGCCATATGTGTGAGGTTCTGCTCATTTGAGTAATGACATAGATCAACTCCTTTTTTCAAATCAAATTATTCTCCAAGTATACAATAGTGCATCAACAAAGGAAAGTAGTCTAATATTCAAAAGAAATGACCATGTTCCACAATTTCATCAAGGCATTCACAAACTTACAAAAGTGCATTCTTTGCAAATGTTTTTGATAAAGTTCTAGACCCTTCTCTAAATGCATGAGAAGGGTATAAATACTATCTAACTAAAGTTCAAAAATAGATTATACAAAATATTTGAGGAGGTTTCAAACAACCTTCCTCTTAACTAGCAACTAACTCTAAAAATAAAAGTGATTTGATAAGTAGAGGTTATAAAGATGACTTGTTGTCTGCCAACTTCTCCTTTAGATCGCATATATTAGATATCAGTTTCACTTGAGGAGGTGCCCCAAACTGTGTTCTGACCTATCCTGTGAAGATAACATCTGTGAGAGGTGGTAACATCCTTTGAGTTGAGTGGAGTGAACAATTGAGCGTCATGATTTGGCTGTGAGGTTTGACAAGGTATTGCCAATATGCCTCCCAGTCAGTCTTTGATAACTTTGCGATCCCCTCCCTTTGGATTTCTGCTTTTGCCTTCCAGTTTTTAACCAAGTCATTTAAATCTGGCAGTGATTTCAGGTTACCTTCTTTTAACAGGTTGGTGGTGTGCAAAGTGTGATTTATTGCTTTTACTATGTTCATTGACACCCCTGCTGCTCTTGTCACTGCTAATTCATCTTGCATGATTTGCGCATCCCAATCTGTGAATAAAATGTCCTTATGTGTCTCTTCAATCTCGAGTAGATTAGCACTCCTTCCCTCTTCAATTTCTTGCCATTCAATGTATTCAAAGATCTTTGTATTTAAATCATTAAATTTAGTTCTGGTCAATCTCCTTATCTGTTAACTGATCACTGGTAATTAGATAAGGGGTGGCATGAGACATTCTCTCGCAAAATAAATCTTACTATTTTGAAAGAAGGGAATTCAGCTCTAACGCTTCTTTGATGAATTCATCGATAGTAGGGACATCTATATATTTTTCCATGGATTCTTGCAACTCTTGGATTTGCATGTTCTTCACAGAAATGTCTACTTCATGGCTTATCTTTAACACTTCCATATTTTGCTGCAATTGGGCGATTTGTTCAACAATTTACTGGTTCACATTTTATTTTTCAATTTGTAGTTCTTGCTCATGTTGCGTTATCTTTTCTTCCCTCTCCCTTAACAAATAGATATCTCCATAGCTTTATCCATGGTGGCAGTAGCATATGCCCCTGTAAACTACGACAGTCTTGCTAAATTTTCAGTTGGATTGGAAGGAATATCCTTCTAGACTATGTCCATCGGCTCATTCCCCAGTGGGACCTTGGGTGTTTCCACTCTCCTTCTTTTTCTCTGCCTTTTCACTACAGCCTTGTGCAGTGGACTTTAGAACACATCTAAAGGAGGAATTTTAGTCACCTTTAGGATAATTTCTGATGTTGGCGATGCAGGAATGATTTTTGTATGTTGCGAACTTGTTGCTTGCTCATCCATCGGCTCAGACTCTGAAGTTTTCTGAGTTTGAAGAGGAGTGTGATATTTCTTGGTTTCCTGGACATCTGTTGTCTTAGGAGTGCCTTGTAGTTTTTTATTGAATTGGTCCCACTCCTAGTCTAAATTGCTGATTTTGATCTCAAAACTGATATTAGTTAGGTCACTTATGACTTGCTTTTCAGTTGAACTTTTACTGGGTTCTGTTGTATTCTCTGTATCCTGGGTTGTATTCTCTTGAGATTCTATGTAAGAATTTGGTCCTTGGCTATTAATAGTTACACCAGGTGTAGGTTTTCCCTTGACTCTTAACAAATGCAATGGAATTATTTTGAGCATTTGATTTCTGAATTCCTAAAACTTTTCAAAATATTCAGGACTCAAATTGGCCTTCACCCAATTGAACGCTTGTTTGAATGATTCAACAGATTGTAAAATATCTTCAGGATTTTTAGCTTCATGGTTGAAGGGCTTGATTTTTGCTACAGTAGTAATATTGTGTGTTATCTTGTCTGGGTTGAATTGCCTCTTTGGCAGAGTATGGAGCCTGAGGCTCTCTAGGCTTAGTGATTCCTTGGTTGCATGGTTGAAAATTTCCAATGAAAAATAACCACACCGAATGGGAAAGGATGGTCACAAAGAATTCTTGTTATCTTTTAGGGTCTTGGTTAAGCCTTTACCCACAATCTGGTGAGATATTTCTCTTGCTAGTAGCTTGTTGGAGACATACAAAGGGAGTACATGCGGGTCCACTATACTGCCAAAAACTCTGATATATGTAAACCATTCTTCAAGAAAATACTTTCCTACTACGAGAAGGTCTGTAGCAGCTTCTTTAGAAAACCTAGGGGCTTTCTTATTAAAAATAAATTGATGCAATGGTAAAATAACACCATGGCATATTTTATAAAAATGGGGTATATAATGGGATTCCCAAATCTTTTTGTGGTTGAGATGGATGGGGTAGGGGTCTTGCAAAGTCCATTTCCAACCCATGATTGGAAATTTAGTACAGAAACAGATGGCATCTATGATATAGGCAATGAAATAAAATGGAGGAAGGTTCTCTGTGGAAGTGGATCTCTTTTGGCGGTACTCGGAAACAACAATAGCTAGGTTATCAGATAGGATAGTGGCCCAATTCATTATGTGGTAATTGGCGCAAGCACCAATTAAAGGAATCCATTCTATGGAAAAATTGGTATTATTAGGTAATCCATATAACCTACATAAGATAGAGGATGCATAGTTATAGGGATTTTCCAAAGAAGCTATGGGATACATACTCATTTTATCATATTTGAATTTGTTCTCTAGGACCCTTCAACCTTGGATCATCTTGAAAGGTTCTTCATTCTTCTTTGCGAAGTTGGTTAGGTATGATTTGTCATATATGTCCTGAGGGTTAGGTATATGATACATTTGCTTCAGGTCTTCGACTTTGAATTACCCCATTAGCTCCATATTCGAGTTCCTAAATTTCCTGTCTTCAATACTGAGATTTTCCACCACCCATCTAATCATATCAATGTATGGGAGCATTTTCGCTCTTGCTCTTATTCTGTGAAGGAAGGAAGAAGCAACATCTTTGAATTGGACCACCAAAGGTTTTATTGAGTCGGTCGTTGCCTTTATGATAGTAATTTTAGGACGCTCATCTTCAAGTCTGTTGTACATGACTTCCCATGTCGTCGCTCCTCCATCAGCACTGCAAACTATATCAGAAAATATAGGCGACATCTCTGATACCTCAAAATTTGTAATGCTCTGCTTCTTCTGCTTTTGCATCACCTTTTGCAATGACATTTCTTTTGAAGCCTTCTTGGAACGAAAGAGATATATCAGCACACAGAATGGAGGGAAGTTGAGGAAGAGAGTTCTTTGAAATGACTTTGAATCGTGGGAGATTTTACATCAGATTTTACTGTTAACTAGCCATAACTTGAAAACATCAATTCCTCTCCTCAAGCTGCTAAACATTAATTACTTTATCAAACCACTCATTATTACATTAAAACTTAATAACTTCTCCATGCTTCGTGCTTTATTTGTGCATCACAAATTTCAAATGTTGCCATATAATTTTATTCGTAGTTAATGTGAAATGCGATTGCGAGAATCGCAATATCGCATTTCGCAAATTCTTAAGGGGTGACACAATGGCATGCTCTATCAATTTGCGATTTGTGAAGTGTGATCACGTGTTATTCAAGTGTTGTGATCAGAAAATCCCAGAAAATCGCAGCGAGGACCTCATCGCATATCACATTTCGGGATTTTCAATGGAATGTTAACAATTATTACATGGAAAACTTTGAGATGTGATTTGTGATAAGAAATTTAAGCATGAGTTCCTTTTTTAAGGTTTTTAAGGCAAATTTGTAGAGTTAGCGTTTATTTTCAAATGCTAAAAAATTAAAAGGGTCCCCATTTATATGTCAGATACTAACTATTACTCGTATAAATGGGGGTTTTGTTACATAGTACAACACAGTGGAAGATACTCTTCCCACTTTTGTTGTTGATGTATCACGTACATCCTCAACATGTCCTCCAATATCTTGTTGACCCTCTCATTCTATCTATCTGTATGCAGATGATAATTTGTACTAAAGGCCAACTCTACGCCCAAACCTACAAACAAATCCTTCCAAAACGTGGAAGTGAACTTTGCATCCTTCTCTGACACATTCTTCTATGGAACACCATGCAATCTGAACACATCTTTGATTAATACCTGTGCTACATCGCTAGATGAGAATGCAAACTTCACTGGAATGAAGTGTGCAACCTTTGTCAACTTGTACACAACAACCATGATGGAATCATGTTGTCTCACTATCCTCGGAAAACTTGTGATAAATTCCATAGAAATGACCTCCCATTTCCATTATGGGATCACAATCAGCTATAGCAGTCCACTTGGATGCTTACACTCTACCTTCACACACCGAAAACCGAAACACCTAGCCACAAACTCTGCTACATTCTTCTTCAGATTCAGCCAATAATAAAATTTCTTCACTTCGGTCAATGTCTTCTGGTAGCCTAGGTGATTTGAATATGATTTTGCATGAAACAACCTCAAGGTCACCTTCTTGAGCTCACTGTTATCTGGTACATATATCATGTCCCTAAATCTAGCCAATCCATCTGCCATGAGACAATAGTCCACATCTTGTGCACCTGCACCTGTACCACTACATGTACTTGTACCTGTACTACTACCTGTATCTGTACTTGTACCTATACTCTGCTACAACTTATACACAATATCCATACACCTGACATCCTACCGACCTACCTGTAACCTATCATGTAAGTCTATCCCATAGGAGCTCACAGATGCTAAGTGATTTACTTATATCCACCTACTAAGAGCATCCACCATCTTGTTCTCTTTACCTTTGATATACCAAATCTCAAAATCAAACTCACTGGTTGTGGTCAACCACCGAGCTTGCCTTCCATTTAGATTCAGTTGGTGAAATAGACACCGCAAACCACTGTGATTACTCGTCAATATAAACCCTATGCCAAGAAGATAGTGCCTCCACATCTTCAATGCATGTATGATCGCTACCAACTAAAGATCATGAGTGGAGTAGTTATGTTCATGCTCATTTAATTTCCATGACTCATAGCATATTACTTGTCCATCCTGCATAAGGCATCCACCAAGTCCTCTTTTGCAAGAACTTCTACATACTACACAATATTTATCTAGATCCGCAATCTTTAACATTGGTGCATGTGTCAACAACTTCTTGAGATGCTCAAAACTAGTCTGGCACTCCTCTGTCCATTCAAATTCTTACCTTTCCTCTGCAATGATGTAATAGGATAAGAAATTTGTGAGAAGTTCCTGAAGAACCTCCTGTAATAGCCTGCCAACCCCATGAAATATCTCATCTCATCCACATTCCTGGGAGCTACCCATTCCATGATGGCCCTTATCTTTTTTGGATCCACTGATATGCACTCCTTGGAAACGACATGTCCGAAGTAGTGTACCTTAAATTGAAAGAAATTGCACTTGTTGAGCTTAGCATACAATCAGTTCTCTCTCAACAACCTCAACACTATTGCTAAATGCTCGACATTCTCTTCTTCATTTTTAGAATATACTAATATGTCGTCAATGAACACAATAACAAACTTATCCAAATATGGATGCAACACACTATTCATCAAGGACATAAATGTAGTTGGACAATTAGTCAAATTGAATGGAACTACAACAAACTCATAATGCTGATATCTGGTTAGGAAAGTTGTCTTGTAAATGTCCTCCTCCTTGATGCATCCCTGGTGGTATCCAAATCTCATATCAATCTTTGAGAACACTGCTACTCCCTTCAATTGATCGAACAAGTCATCAATCCTCGGCAATGGATACCTATTCTTGATAGTCACTTGGTTCAACTATTTGTAGTCAATGCACAATCTGAGAGTACCATCCTTCTTCTTCATAAACAATATCGGGGCGCCCCAAGATGATACACTTGGCCTAATGTATCCCTTGTCCAACATTTCCTTCAACTGCAACTTCAATTCTACCAACTCAAGTGTGATCATCCTGTAAGGTGCTTTTGATGTTGGAGTTTCCCCTGGCACTAACTCAATAGAAAAGTCTACTTCCATGTGAAGTGGAAACTATGAAATCTCCTCAAGAAATACATCCTGAAACCGTTGTAGAACTGGGTACCTACTCAAAACATTTTCATTCTCAACTTCCTTACCTTTGTCGCTAGAAATGTGCACTGCAAATAACACACACCCTTTTTTGTGATTGTGCTTTGCCTGCATAGCTGTCACAATCCTAAGTGATGTGGATTTCTTCTTTCCCTACAAGACTCTTGGTTCCTGATTTTCATCCAAGCAGTCAATCAATTTCTAATAATAATGCACTTTGGCCCTATGAAGGTACAACCAATCCATGCCCAACAACATACTGTATGATCCCAACGGTAATACATTCAAATGCGCTGCAATAGGCATACCATTCAATTCAAATGCACAAGCTCTTACCCAATGATGAACTCGCTTATTTGTACATGTAGCCAACTGCAATAACCAAGATTCTTCATGCACTTCTTTATTCAAACAACACTTATACACCAAGTCAGGACTAACATAACTATAATTAGATCTAGGGTCAATCAAAATATAAATAACTTGGTCACAAAGCTTACCGTCCATCTCAATGATAAATGATTGATGGTCTACCTATTTGTTATCCAATGTTGCATAGATACGAGGAACGCTCTGAAAAACATCCCCAATAGTCTGTATCACCTATGCACTATATATTTGAGGCCTACCACCCTGACTCTGTGGACAATCTCTCTTAAATTTCTCCTTAGTGCATGTCCAACGCTCCAACTGACCAGTACCCTCACCTCTATGTTGTTGTTGTGACCCATGTCCTTATCTAGATTCATTGAACCTCTTTTGTGGTGCCACATTTTTTTTCTCATCTACATTCTAAGGCCTTGCTCTTTTCAACTTCCATTTACCTTTACCTTTGTCTTTCCATTTCCATAGTTGCTGAGATTCATTCTTATTCTTTGACTGTTCATATCAATGCTTCAATTTCCCAATAACTTCCTCAAGTGACCGAGGCTCATCATACTCAATCCAATCTCTAAATACTAATGGCAAACCATTGACAAATCATTAAACTTTAGCCTTCTCATATTTACGATACGATACATGGTCGTGTACTCTTCATCTGTCATTGATCCCATATTTAGCTAATAAAATTCTTTGGCCTTACTGTTGTAGTACCTTTCTGACAAGTACTTCTTCCTAAAAAGCCTCTTGAACTCATGCCAACTCAAGTCCTCTATCTTGATCTCTCTAATCTGCCTCACATATTCCCACCAGATGTTTGCTCTACCTCTCAGGCTGAAGATAGCTATTTTGGCCTTCATATTATTTGTGTACTCATGCAACTCAAAGAACTTCTTCATCCCAAGTATACAAGCCTCTGTATCTTCTGAATTCTTCACATCTCCATCAAAAGTAGGTGGCTTTTCTTTCTTAAACCCATATGGAAAGTATCCCCTATCACTCCTCCTGTAAGGATGATAATTATTATGATCATGATGTTTGTCAGAACTAGAACTAGAATAATACATGTATCCATCACCTCTCCTATCCAGAGCATCTAACAATCTTCCATCTCTAACTGTGTCATCTCTATTTGATCTGAATTGGATCCTAGAACACTCTCTAAGTTTTCATGACTATTTCAAATTATGCTAAAAGATTCAAGTCCTAGAAAAATCAAAGCTATCAGAAGGAATCCTTGTAACAGTTGCAGTTGTGGCTAGAGTGGAGCAACGAGGACCCTCGGTCGAGCGCACAGACCATTGGCCCATGGTAAAGCGCGCTGGCGCAAACTGGCAAAATCGAAGGCCAAATCAAGGAATGTGGATGTTTTCTGATATGTGCTCAAAGCACCGGGACCTGAAATTGGTATAAAATTCAGAAAAGTAACACATTCAGTTTCGTAGCACGGGATTCCACAAACTGGCAGGATATCGGAAGGCCTCGAGGCGGTAAGCAGTTTTGACTGAGTCCCACCCGATGCCACACATCAAGCAACACACGTCTGATGGATGAGAGATAAAATTGCCGGCATCAGACGGGTAAACATCATGCGACTTGTCTGTCTGATATGAAGGACGACTATAGGATCTGGGGGGCCTAGATCAATGGCGGAGATATGTCCCGATGACTGACCAGATTTGACAGGTCAAAAAACAAGATGACAGGGGATTTGAGGTCTAACGTGGATGATGAGCTGGCAAATGATTCATGATTCGTGGGCGATATTGAAGCAAATGGAATTAACATCCATTAAAAAATGATTCAAGGAATTTGACACCCAGTTCATTGGGAAATAGGTGGCCACCTCCTTGTCAGGCGTTACCCAGTGATGATGATGCAGAGCAGAGGAATTTGAACGGACAGAGGTAAGGAAACCAGAAGGCCGGGAAGTGGAAATGAACAGTCAAAAGAACAGTCTAGCTTTAAAGCCATGACCTGACAGAAGCAGAAAAAACACATAGAGAGGCAGATAAGAGTTAGCTAGATGTAGGAAGCTAATAGCAGAGAACAGAGAGTAGAAGCCGAGCTGACCTGAAGGCAACATTGAGCCAGATAGAGCCAGAGAGAGTCAAAGAGTCTGTGTTCTGCATTGAAGGCTTGAGAGGTTCAAGAAAACTCCTTGGCATAGGCCTGTCATACTACTATGACCCTCAGAGGTCGAGTTTCAATACGAAGAGTCTGTGCACTCCATTCCCACTGACTTCATTCTATTTAGTGAGTCTCAAATCGAGCTCACTGTTGTAAAAACTCTACTTGAAAACATAATAAAGAGGCCACCATTGAAAGGCTAGACCAGGAGACATAGCCCAGGAGCATTGGGTGGACTCCTTATTAAACTTGTTTTGTTTACATGTTTGACTGTTATGTTTTCTCCGATTGCCTCAGTGTCTATGTATTCTAGCAATCTTATTGATCCGATGCATAAGTAACATAGACACATTCATGCACATGAGTCTATAATACCTTTAATTCTTTGTCCTGGATAAAGTCCAGATCAAGTGGTATCAGAGCTTTAGGTTACTAAGGTTAGACAAGCTTGTGTTGGATCTTGTTGTTGAATGCTAACTAGATCAAAGCTTAAATTAGGAGAAGGAGAGTTGGTTGAAACTAACCCAAAAATTGGAAGAGTCTATTCTAAGAGGAAAATGTCAGAAGAAAATCCCTTGTAATAAGACCCCTAGTTCATGGATAGTTTTATGACCATGAGATCCATGGTGGAGGAAATGTATAGGGAATTTAAGAAAAATAGAGATGAAGATTCATAAAACTCCAAACAAGAAGAAAAATTTCTCATGCCTCCTAATAGCCCTGAAAATAAAAAGAAGACATCTTTGATTAAATTAGATGTTAAATTTGATTTACCAATATATGATAGAGAGTTGAATGCAGAGAAGCTGGATAATTAGATCAAATAGATTGATTCTTATTGTAGAGTGCAGAGCATCGACTTAGACGAGATTAAGGTTTAGCTGGCCAACCTACGCCTTGGAGGCACTGCCTTGGTATGGTAGGAAGGTAGGACACAAGCTGACATGAAGAAACATGGTAAGATTCTTTCTGTCTGGAGTGAATTTGTTTCTGCAATTAAAAAGAAATTATATCCACTAGCCTACATGCAGTAAGCCATGATGAGCTGGCAAACTCTTCGACAACTAAAAGGGCAAAGTGTACAAGGTTACACCCAAGAATTTAGGAAAAGAGCTTTGATTCTAGG
>APFE031130941.1:0-12515 GCA_000404065.3 Pinus taeda
GGTACGTGGGAGCCCAATCCGTACTAGCACTTATCGTTTCACCGTGGAGGAATCACCCAACCACTCAACGTTAAGCTACTAGGTTTAAAGACACCGGAACACGTCTCTAGCCTAGACCTCTAGATATTCACGTTAAGTTCCAATGCTTTTTTAGATAAATTTGGTTTATTTTACGGTTGATCTTGAATTAGGTTTGAGTTTCAGGTCCTACCGTATGATCTCTCAAAAACACCTAAATGCAACTATATGCCAAAGACCATCATTTTGTTCGATGAATCCTAGCTATAAGAAAGTTAAGGATCTTTCAAACAAACAAAAAGAATTCAAGCAATCATGCAATCTAATGCAACTAGCAGCAAGGAAACGACACTTTTCTTTTGAAAGCACAAAATAACGAAATGCTCTTTCCCTTTCAACTATTAAATGCAAAAGACACTAGTTTGCTTTATTTTTCAATGACATTAAAGTGCTTTTAAAATGAATTAGAGAGATAGCAACACTAAGTGAAAGACTAAAATCACTCAATGCACACACACAAGACAATTCCCAAGTCACTAAAACCAGTTTCCCAAATCAAAGGAAAACAGAGGCTTATGAGCTATGTAATCTAAGCTCAACAAGACACCGAGGAATTCAAAAGAGGAAAGCAAATTGCTTGGAACACAATCGGTCACTTTCAACAATCACCAAACAAAACGTGAAAACAAAACGAAGTTGGCTGGCCAACCGAGAACACAAGATCCTGAACGGGAGGCTAGACACACACGACCACTAGATGCCCTAGGGTTTGAGTGTGAAATCAATGGAGAAAAGCGAACACCCGAAGGATGAGAGTCCACGACCAGACAAACGACGATCTGACACACTTCAATAATCGTAAAAGCTAAGATAAAACGCAAACCAAGCAACAAAAGCAAAAAGGAAGGCTTTGCAAAAACTGAAAACAAGCAATAAATGAACCCTCGCAGAACGAGGCCTCGCAAACAAGCGAGTTACAGTTTAAACAAAATTAACAAGCCAAAAGCCAAGTGGAAAAAGCAGGGGACAGCCAAACCAAGAGGTTCAGGAGGTCAATTTGGACAAAAAAGAGTTTTACAGGATCAGCGCGGGTGACCCCTCAGCAACAAAGCGATGACAGAAAAAGGTCTGTAGCAACTTTGCGCTGTCAGCGAGGAAGGATATGGATAAAGGGCGCTGGCCCGAAAACAGGGTCAACGCGACTGTTAAATGTATACACACGATGACAGGAACGACAAAGAAGACACTGTGCGATGTCAGCGCAACTGTTTTAAAATAAAACGCGCTGAGGCTAAAAAACAAATAAAATCGAACCAAAAACCTCCAAACCAAGGCAACAGGCTTTCACGGCAATTAAAGCAGTTCCCAGGATGAACCAGGAAACAAATCAACAACAAATCAATCCCCAAACTTTGACAAAGAGGCAATAATCAAATCAAAACAAGGGTGAAACACAAAGAGACCAGCAAGCTCCCCAGCGGAGTCGCCAAATTGTTGGAGAGGTAAATCCCCTCTACGGATAGAGGCGATCCCTACTAGCCCAAAGGGGGTCTAGCAACAATCAAACAATGCTACACTGCAGGTTCCTAGTTGTAATTAACAAGTGGGTAAAGAAAACCTAATTGGATTCCAATGTTTTGTTTGACGAAGAGATGATCCTCTCACTCCTTCGCTCTAGCCGATCACAGTCCTCCACTATCCTCGCGGACGGACACCTGCACAAGCAAAGGGAGAACAAACACAAGCGTAAAATCTACTAAAAACAACTATGTATCAGTCAGGAAAGATACAATTCACATTAATCATTCATAGGACAAATGGAAATGGAACCATAACAGTAGTCATCTATCTTTATTAATCAGAAAATAGAGTAAGGTACAACCAAAGTCCTGACACTGAGTCCTTCTCTAGAGGGTCCAGCCAGCATGTCTTCCAAGCATTCAACTTTGAATCAAATCTCCCAAGTCAAAGAGGTATCTCTCTCACATACAAGGCAACAAGCTCATAACCTTCCTCAAGCTCAAAAGCAATCCTCACACAACACACCAAATGCCTACAAAGAGCAGCACTAATGCACTAAGAATTCCTCTATCAAAGTCTATATGTTCCAAACTAGCTGCTCATGGGCAATGGAGGAGGCTTATAAAGGAGAAGGAGTCTCCATGAATAGGTAAAGGATGAGCTTTCTCCCATGAGAAGTGGATGATCAGTCGAACGGACATGTCAGAGAAAGGATGGCGACCTCAACAATGCTAACAGCCAGGTCTGGAGTCATCTGGAAGGCTGGCTGTTAGAACAAACTCGCCTAAACAGGATCAGTGCGGGTGCAAAACTGGGCTGGCGCACTGGCATCGCAAATCAACTGTAGAAGAGGTCTGGTCAGCGCACAGAGGTACAAACGGAGGGCGCGCTGTCCGTGAAATCGGACGAGCGCGGAAAACACGTGTGCTTCCGCTCTGGCAGTGCAGCAGTTACATCATCCTCCGCCGGTCAACGCGGTTATTTAATAAACAGACGCGATGATTCAATTAAATTAGGCAAAGAGGGTTTTTTAGCCATTTCAGAGAGCATAAGTCAAGGTGAATATGATTTTATGACACAGTAGGGAGACTGACAGGGTGACAGTGACATTTTACTGTGTAACAAGAAGTCATCAATAAAAATGACAAAATATTCATGTCCGGTAGTGGAGGTTGTTGAGAAAGGTCCAAAAACATTAGAGTGGATCCTTTCTAGGATTACATGTGATTTTTTGTCCCAATCATGGAATGTAGATTTTTTGTACTTCCCCAAGGTACATATTTTGCATGCATCCTATTGTTAAAGTGCTCCTTTGGGGAGGTTAGTGGTTATTTGCTAGATAATCTTCAAGGCACCATGATGCAAATGGCCAAGTCTTTCGTGTCAAATATCACCAACATTGTGACCCTGTACTTTCTTTGCCTTAGTGCTTAATGCAACACATTCTTCCACATCTAGCTTATATTGGTTCTTCACACGAATTCTTATCTACTTCACTTGTCCTGTGGCTATGTGTCTTTGGAATGATTTTCCTTTTTTGAAGATAACATCATAACCATGTTCTTCCAAAACTACAATAGAGATGAGATTTTTATTTAGGACCAGAACGAACATGACATCCTTGAGCCTAAGAGGGGAGCATGAATCCCTATGAAAGGTGATTGTACCAATCCCAGTCGTGTTGTAATCATCCCCTAGATCGATGTGCATTTGGAGATCTTTCTCCTCTAGGTCATTGAAAAATTCTCTACACCCTGCCATTGGAATGATGCACCTATGTCCAAGTACCACACACTCCCCATCACTGTGTTGGCCATGCATGTGATAAGGGTAAAGTCAAGCTCGAACGGTGAAGCCAAGGCTTCACCTCCTGCTCCTCCTAAGGTCTTCTTACTTACCTTTTTTTGTGGATACTTCATGGCATAGTGCCTGCATTCATGACAATGGAAGAATTTAATTTTGGACAAATATTTATTCTTGCCCCCTTGACCTTTTTTTGTGGATACTTCATGGCATAGTGCCTGCATTCATGACAATGGAAGAATTTAATTTTGGACAAATATTTATTCTTGCCCCCTTGGTTGGATTATGGTTTGGTTTGATATTTCTCCCCCTTTCCTTTCTTTCCCTTTCCAGCTAATGCGAAGTTTTCTTCATCCTTTCCCTTGGATGAAGTCACATCTCTAGTATTCTAGCTTATTTCCTCCCGTACAAAATTAGATCATAAGTGTTCCCAATTCGGTATTTTCTCCCTCCCATCACTGAATCTTGATAGTTATTCCATCTCTAGGGAAGGCCGATAAGGGTTAGGCTTATCAAATCATCGTCTGAAATAGTAACACCAACTCCTATAAGCTCATCACAAACTTGTGTGAACCTTCTCAGATACTGTGGGATAATGTCATTCATTTTCATCTTGATATTTCAAAGTGTATCCTTGAGTGCCAACTTCCTATGGTCACTGATATTGTGGAACAGATCTGTCAGTTTCTGCTACATTTCATAAGGATTTTATTTCCCATGGAGATTGGTGACAATGTTCTCCCGTACTCCCTCCAATATTATTCTCCTCGCCTTGACTACATCTTTCTTCCATTGAGCAAGTTTCTATGCATCAAATTTCATTGGTTTTGCAACATCTCTCTGATGTATTCTAGCAATCCATTGTCATCAAATACTCGCTCCATGTGATCCTTCAATGCGATGAAATTAGAGTGTCCTTCCAAGGCATACTCTAGCCTCAGCCTATTGAAGGTCATCTTCTCAACTCTAAAGATATCTTGCTACACTGAATTGAAAATTTGAATCTTCTGAGAAACAACTTCGAAATTCCTGCTCTAATGTGAATCCTTCTCTAATACCATGTAGAAATTATGATGTAGATTTGCAATTGCTCATGAAGTTTCAAACAAAATCACAGGACACAAACCTACTCTACTACTTTGCAGAAGTTAATTCACAATTTAGAACAAAAAATTCAAACATGCAATAACAAATAACACACATGTACACAATATTTTTCTTGGGGGAAGAAATCTGCTAAAAACCCCAATGTTTGCTTGCATTAATCCAATGAATAGAGATGTATTACAATTTCTTTTCTCAGTTGAGCATAATCTGCAAGTGAATAACCTATATCTCTGCTCACTGAGAAGCTTTGACCCAGACTTAGTCAATTTATGTGTCTTCTTGAGCATCTATTTCCTTGCACAATTCCTGATGAATTAGGCCCCTATTATTTAGGAATTTCTCCAAAATGGATTTCACAATTCCCAAGGTTGATCATATGACTGCATGCAACACCTGTACACTTAAGACTATTCTACAACTGATGTTACACCACCTTGGAATATTCACCACAACTAGAGAACTCGAATTCTCTACATGCACTAGCTATTTTGGGTTGATTAACCAATTAACAAGATGATCACAGAGTTTGAATGAAGTCCCACTGCACAATTGACCTTCCACTAGTTCCTCAAATAGTTGGAACTAGTTTAACTAAAAACAACTCGACATAACTGACTTTGATTACTATAAATTAGCACCCACACATGCTTAACTGAAATCTAACTCCTCCAACTCGAATTTACTGAGTAAACTAGGTGACATAAGCCATGTCACACAAGTTTATTGCATCCAAGTTGTCTGTTGATGTGGAAATTCAAATTTTTTCAATTTAATCAAGGCAAAATCAAATTGAGAATTTCTTGTTTCATTTTTCAATAGTACGGAGCTTCAATCTCTCACATAATGAGCTAAGTTCATTGTGCAAAATTCTTCACAACTCCACTTTACTTTTTTCTCTTTTTTCATGTTTATTCATTTTACACTCATTTGAATTCAATATATGATTTAACAACATGCATTCATCCATATGCTACATATCATGTCTATAGAACTACCACAGAAAGACGAGCTTCTCATTTTTGTAGAAATTTCTCTATAGATTAGCTAGCCTTGATACCATGTAGAAATTCTGCAAATTCTTTACAAATCTCTCTCTGAGATCATGTAGAACATCTGACTATAGATTAACTCGATAATGCAATATAACCAAAGAAAAATACTATAACCTACTTATACTATCAATTTGCTTTGCGGAATCTTAAAGATTGAGCAAGATCGAGCTGAACACATATAACCAAAAGAATAAGAATCAATGCACATGAAACACAGAATATACTCAACGGAAAGCCTCAGCTAAAAACCCCACTATATGTATTATCATACAAGGTGGAAATACATCATAATTATACAAAGCCTTAGCTCTCACAATAGCCAGCTCTCAGTACAATCCTCCTAGATGCTCATAGGCAATCAAAGCTTCTCACAAGCCTTCTTCTCTGCCCTCCAAGCTCCTATTTCCTTGCTTAATTACCTCTGGGATGATCTCCTTCACCCAGTGTAACATTGCTCTCACACACTGCTCTAACACACTGTCAGAACTGCGCAATCCTCAAGGAACCTTACCTTGATTGCATGCATGAGTTTCCTTTATAGGAAAACACATGCAACTGATAGTGCATTGTCCTTGAAATTTAGCTCAACTAGGTATTTCTCAGAATAGACATGCATGAGTTTCTGATGAGGGAATCTTCAGTTACTTGGAGTACACTGGTTGAGTGCATGCATGCATCAACTGATTGATAACTCACAATTAGTTCCTCAAACAGTTTGGAACTAATTTAGTTGGACTTAACTCAGTAAACTGAGTTAACTAATTACAACTCAAATATAACTCAATCTTATCTCCTTAATTAAGGGATAATCTCCTTAATTTAAGGGATAACTGTTGCATGACTTCAGAAAGAATTCTAACTTGACTTTCTCCAACTAATTAATCCATAATGAATTAATTAACTATTTCCAAGCAGCTGGTGAGACTAAATATGAATTTTAATTCAAGGACAAATTAAAATTGAAATATTCTAGATTCTATTTTTATCATTTCTTGTTGCTATTTTCAACAATTTTCCACATTTCCCTCGCTGCAATAGACTTCCATGGAATCTTCCAAGAACAATAGATCAAGGTGTCAATCACCACCAGAGTCATCACCATCACCTTCTCCTGCACCTTTGTTCGAGAGAAGGAATTGGAAAAACCCCAAATTCGAATTCGAAGAGGGAAACAAGATCCTCAATGCCCAATATACATTTCTTTCATCATCAACATTATCGTAATCTACAACAATCAACACTAATTAATTTGTATTTTCTTCATCTTTACATGAGTCAAAATTTAGTCCTTTATATGAGTAGGCGGTTCCCTCATAAAGCACTGGTCACAACCGCATTTCTTCCTTTGATGCCTTCTTTTTCAATTCAATGGGTGCTTTAAACAAACAAAATAATGAAAAAAATAAGGGTGTGAAGGCTAGGGCTGAAAAGAGTGTAAAAAGATTAGGAAAAATCATATCATCAACTAAATATCAACCCTTTAGTTATCCATTTCAGTTAGTGGATTAGAAACTCAAAGGATCTGATAAATTCCTCTTTGATCATTTCAAAAGATCAAAGAATGGTGATCATTTGGTGCATTGTTTTTAGAACTGGGGGTGTTACATAATATTTTGTCACACCACCTGCACTTCCTTGTGACATACCTCGAAGTTCCTGAAACATGACCATTATGCAGTGTACTCATTCATATATGCAGCTCATATCCTTCCTAGGACATTGATTGGAAAATGCCTTGAGCTTTCCTTGAAAGAAATAAATCTAAAACCCTAATTTGAGCATCGTCGCGCTTATGAGACTCAAAACAATGATGATCTCTTGTTTCACTACACTTGACCCACGATGGCATCGCTCTATTCACTCATATACCTGTAATGATCCCAAAAAGGAAACTTTCCCAAAGAGGATGAGAAGCTTCATGATCTAGAAGCTTCCAGAATGGTGAGCTAGAGGTTGTTTGGTATAGATGAGGTCAAATTATCCCAACTTGGCCTCTTGGTCTTATCCCTATGAGCTACCTCCTTGAGATAAGGGCCTAATCCTATCTTTGGAGAGATCCTAGCTCCCATTCCCAACTGGTTGGTCAGGTTAGAGGTTGGTTGGTCTATGCATATTTGAACCCTTATGCTAAGATTGTCCCTATATGCTACTCATTTGGATTGGAGAAGGAGTGCTTCGAGAGCTTAGCTTGGACTTGGATATTCATTCAAGGAGAGCCCATCAACATCAAGGCTTGGCTGTATGCTTCACCTTATTTTCTATTAATATACAACTGCTGGTTCATTTTCCCTAAATGTGTATGCTCATGTATCATTTAGCTTAACATTCCTGGATCAGTTAAGTAGGTTTATTTTGAATATGCTATTTGTATTTGCATGTTGTGTTGTGTCTTGATCCCTTGTGTAGGTGCTTAAATGCTGAGAGTAGTAGGAGAGAGCCCATGATGTGAGTGATTCAAGGTCTTCAAAAAAGGAGATTGAGATAGCATCAGAATGAGGTAGACCATCTTCTTTGTTTCTCTTTTCAATTTCAACTTAGGAAAGTGTCTAGTAGATTTTCACTTCAGATGCTAGACCCATTCATTGGGATGGAAGGATCGTCTTTGTTTGCAGAGAGGATTAATCTAGACAACAAAATGGCAACTCCGCTGGGGAAGCTATAACCCTTTCCATTCAATCCTTCACCTTGACTTTGTGATGAGTTTGACCAACCATCAGTTTTCTCACTTGTTTTCTTTTCTGTAACTATTTTCACTTGCTGGTGATTGCTTGAGGACATTGATTTTTGTCTGGACTTGAAGATTTTTTTTTCTTTTTCTTCATTTTTCTTGCCCATCACGGGTTTTCCTCTCACAGTCGTGATTATTGTTGTTTTGGCTATAACAGGTGCAGTGATCCCTGAGTATAAGAGAAAATAGGTTTTTTCTTCTTGTTTTCAGTCTTTGTTTCCTCTATTAGTGGTTTTCCAGAGTGCTTATGGTGTTTTTGATTCATTGTCTTGATTAATTTGAAAATTTTGTCTCATTGGCTTTGAAGTGAAATCTGATTGGTTTCTAGGGTTTCTAGTCAATTGTTCATCACTTGCTTCTTGTTGGTGTCGTTGAGATTCTTGTTTTGCTAATTGATTGAGTGTTGTTTTATGTGGAAATCATTGAAAACATCATTTTGCTTTTGTTTTAGCTTGTATTTCAAAATCTACTTTTCGTGAAAATGCATTAGATTAGTTGCATTGAAAAGTTATTTTTTGAGACTCGTCATTGAAAATAGATCACATTTATCAGCGATTGAAAGCTAAAAACTGTATTAGGTGCATCAAATCATTCAAAATGAAAAGAAAATCATAATTCATATAAATGCATCTTAGTAAAGTCGAAATTATTTTGCTTTCGAAAAGTTGCATTTAGCATAGTGAAAACTAAAATCATTTTTACTTTTTGCCTTGCGTTTGGAAGACGAAAGTGAAAGTTAGTGGAAGGATTTTTCATGATTCATTTTGTTTGATGCCTTATTGATTGAAATTTATTCCCTTAATTAGTCTAGCTTTCATAGAAAAGAAAAGTTTTTTTTCTCATATAGTTACATCATAGGTGTTCAAGTGACATTGTTTTGAGCCCAAAACTAAAACATAATTGAAGATAAACTTTAAAATCTATTAATTAACCTAAGGAGAATTTGAAACATTAACGTTCATACTTAGTGGTCTAGGCTAGACACGTGTTCCGACATCTATAAAACTTAGCAGATGTTGTTCACAATACTCTTGCATTAGACATCGCTAGCACAGACTTGTGCTCTCTGTACCATCGAGTATATAAAGGGAGACCCTCATAGGTTGCAAAACTTTATCCATAGGAAGTCGAGTTTCCCGCCCTGTAAATGTGATACACCGAACACAACATTCGGGGAGATTTCCTGCACGTATGTCAAGTCCTTGGTAAATTTAGTTGTTGAGGTGTATATTGTAGTTCACGGTTACTTGGTACTCCTTTCTGCCTAGAGTTACCTAAGTAGTCATTTCAATCTTTTCTGACTCCTTAAATTTGAAAATATCATTAAGCACTTGTCCTTTCAATCTCGCTAAATCGACGAAAGCGACTAGAGTCATCTTTTCGTCCTTTTCTCGACTCTTAAAACATGAAATGTAACATTTTCTCATTTCCCACCCCAGTTTTCAGTTTCACCTTATTTCTCCAAAATAGTTAAATGCCCTTTCCCATATCCATACATTCAACAACTAAAAAAATAAATTTTGCTGAAAACACAAATTCTGGAAATTTTACAGAATACTGGAAAATGCAGAAATAAAAAAATCAGCAGGTACAAATAACCATTAAACACATTTAAACATAGTGATTTTTGGTCAAGGTGACCCTGGAAAAACCCCCTACAACTCTTGGGGAAAACCAGTTCGAGAGCTCCTTCTTATTTCTGAAAATGCTTTTTATAGTGAGAAATATTAAGCAAAAATCAGCAAGCAAACTTTTACAACTTATCTCGTTTTCTGTGCCTCATAGCCAGCTGGAAAAATATTTGCAAACAACAAAACAAGACAACAATAAATGCTGTATGACCTCCTCGATTTTCGTGCCCACTTTCAGCCTTAAATGATGTTGTACGACCTGCCTAGAAAAGTGTGCAAGCTGCCATAAATACGTTGTATGGATTTCCTTGATTTCTATGCAGAAAAAACCAGCAGTACAACTGTACGGATTTGCCTCGATTTGCGTGCCAAGGTACAACCACTAGCTGTATGGATTTCTGCTCCTCGATTTCTGTGCACTTGCTGTACGAATTTCTAGAAAATCGTGCCCAAATTCTGCCTTTTACTGTGTGCTAACTCAGCTGTACAAATTTGCTAAAATGCTGCCTTGGAATATGTGCCAAGCTGCTCTCTTCGTCTCCTCCCTGTCCAGAAATCTCCCTTGCTCCCTTGCTCTTCTTTTCTCAATCTGCTCATGAAAGAATGAATGACCTTTTCCTCCTTTTCCTCCTTTAATCTAACCCTAAGTGACTTTTGGGTGATCCCTAAATCCAATGGCTGAAATAGATTGAGATCAAGGGCTGAGATTAAATGTTTATTTAAATCTCACTTTCTATTTTTTTAATTCACCCCACTTTAATAAAGACCCACTTAGTCATTTATTTCCAAAGTCACCTTTCCTTTCTAATTTTACATTGACTTTATTAAAGTCACTTTAAAATTAGACTTTAGTAACTTTATCACTTAAAGTCACTTTTAAATTAGATTTGACTTTATAAAAATTATAAAGTCACTTTAGGAGAAAAATTAAATCCTTTTGGACACTTTTCCCTAGGCCAAAGATCAAAGCCTTAGGGAACCACCTGTCCTCCGGTACCAAATTTCAACACTCCCTCTTACCGAGGAAGGTGTTACTCACCACACCCATCTTGTCTCTTAAGTAGACATGGTTGCCCCGTGGTAAGGCTTTGGTAAGAATATCTGCAACCTGCTCATCAGTGGGAATATACTCAAGCTTCACAGCTCCCTTCTGAACATGGTAACTGATGAAATGATATTTGATCCCGATATGCTTTGACCTGTCATGAAATATTGGATTCTCCGTGAGTTTAATGCAACTATGATTATCACAGTAAATCACTGAAGGTCCCAACAGCGGACCAAATAAGTCAAACAACATCTTGCAAAGCCAGATGGCCTCACAACTAGCTAGACTGGCTGCCATATACTCTACTTCCGCTGAACTCAATGCTATTGACTGTTGCTTCAGGCTGACCCATGACACTACTGCCGAACCCAACCCAAAACAACACCCTGAAGTGCTCTTCCTATCAAAAGCACAACTTGCCCAATCAGAATCAGTATAACCTACCAATCTCACTCCATCCCCCTGCTTGTAGTCCAGACCATAATCCACTGTCCCCTACAAGTACCACAAAATGTGTTTTGCAGCCACCCAGTGAACCTTCCTAGGCTCACACATAAACTAACTCATCGTGTTGACTGCAAAACAAATATCTGGTCTAGTGTTGACCAAATACATCAAGGAACCAATCAGCTGCCTGTATAATGTGGGATCCATCAACTTGGAATCCGAAGCATGAAGCTTCTTCCAGTTGGTGATCATCGGTGTCGACATGGGTTTACAATCCTCCATGTGGAATCTGCCAAGGATGTCCACAATATACTTCCCCTACCCCAAGAAGAAATGCCTCTCCTCCTGCCACACCTCCAAACCCAAAAAGTAATGCATCAAGCCGATGTCCTTCATCTCAAACTCCACCGCAAGATCTCCCTTGTAGTGCTCTATGAGTCTCTCTGCACCTGTAATGATCAAGTCATCCACATACAACACCAGAATGAGAGGCTCCTCACCTATCACAATATAGTAAGGGTTCGGATCTACCTCACTCTTTGTGAAACCCATCCCCTGCAAGTATGTATCTATCCTAGAGTACCAAGCTCTGGGAGCTTGCTTCAGGCCATAAAGAGCCTTCTTCAGTCTGCACACATGGGACTCCTCCCCATGCACCTCAAAGCCTTGTGGCTGCTCAATGTACACCTCCTCCTGTATGAAGCCATTGAGAAATGCAGTCTTAACATCCATCTGGTGGATCTTCCAACCCATCTCTAATGTTATCGATATAATGGAGCAGATCAAAGTATATCGAGCCACGGGAGCGAAGGTCTCCTCATAATCAACTCCCTCTACCTATGAGAACCCTCTAGTCACAAACCTCGCTTTGAATTTCTCAATGCTGCCATCTGCAGCATGCTTTACCTTGTAAAGCCATCTGGAAGTAACCACGGATTTTCCCTCATGCCTCAGCACCACCTCCCAAACATCATTCTTCATGATAGAAGAATACTCCTTCTGCATGGCCTCTCTCCAGACCTGTTGGCTAGCTGCCTCTTCATAGCTAGAAGGCTCAAAGTCAAGGATGTTGGTTGCCATTTCCATATAGCTACAAAACCTCTCAGGTGGTCTACTCTCTCTGACCGGCCTCTTAGGCTCAGCAACAGATGTGGCATCTC
>APFE031130946.1:0-13189 GCA_000404065.3 Pinus taeda
AAGCAAGGTATTTGTAAAGAGCATCTATTGGCTCAAATTCGCTACATAAAAGAAAATTGTCAAGCAAACCAGGGTTTTCCTAGTTGGATTCCCTAGAAAAAATTGTGGTTCTATTATGTGAATTGTGCATTTATTCCTGTTCTATTCTGCTGCAATTTGAGTAGAGAAATTCTGTGTTTATATGAAAATAAAGTGTTTTTCAGATTGTTCATATTAGCAGATCAGAATTTCGTGGAATTTTTACATATGCATAGAGCGGATATCGTTTTCAATAGCAAAGAGAAACAAAAGTTTAAGGCTGAGAAGTTCCGCATAGTTATTTGTACCCCTCCCCAAACTGCTCTGAAGTTTAAACTTTAAAGAGATGATTTTCGTTGATGTATAGGACTGCCCCTCCACCCGAGTCTCCATTCTTGGATGCTGCTCCATCAAAATAAGCCCACGGGAAGGATTTGTCCACCTCTTTAGCGACAATTATCCGTGGAGTATGTGAGCCTTCTTCCACATGGAGAAGCTCACAAATTTTAAAAAATTTCTCTGTTTCTGGCAATCTAGATTCCACCATAGGGGTCAGATTTCTGAGGTTCTTTGGGTTGACCTGTTCCCACCAACTCTGCCATGCTTCCAGAACAGAAGCCCTGGCCCAATTCATGACTCCTCCCAATTGGACCCAGATCAAATTCCAAACGGACTCTGCAAAAGGGCAAGATAAGAAAAGGTGAGATTCCAATTCAGGGGTGTTCTTACACAATACACACCAATCCGGGCCCTGCATGCCAGGATTTAGGAGATGGTCCCAGGTTGGGGTTTTGTTTCCTAAGAGACACCACATAAATAGACGGGATTTTGGAGGTCCCTGCAATTTCCATAGGCTTTTCCACCACCATGCCAGCGCTTCGGGCTGTCTAGACTCTAAATCTGCTGATATACTCATAACCATCGTTTGGAATATATCTCCTCCATGAGGAGTGATCCCAGCAGAGAGAATCTTCCTCATCCTCGTTTATACGGACATGAGCTGTGTTTAGAGCCAAAGTATAATCTTGCCATATCACCCCAAATTCCGGAGGTAAATTGAGGTGAATTGTCAGTTCACCATCCTTGGGCCCATATTGATGATCGCAGAGGGTCAGCAACCTGATTGAGAGTATGTGTGCCTTTGGCATGTAAAATCTGAATCAAGTCCCCTGGGAGGCGAAAACTGTCTCCACAACCTACCCATGGGTCTTTACCGATCTGTACTTTTTCCCCATTTCGTACTTTCCATGCCAGACCCTCTTCCACGACAGAGAAAGCTGAGAGGACAGCCTTCCAGATGATAGACATTTTTGATCTCTTTTTATCTGGGTTCCGCATCCATTCATCTGTTGAGCTGGGATAAATATACTTCCTGAAAGCGGCCTCTGTCCAAAGACTCCTCGTGGTAAGCATTCTCCAACCACCCTTTGCTGCCAAAGCCCTTGCAAAAGAATGTAAACTTTTTAGGCCCCACCCTCCCCATTTCTTTGGCAGGGATACTTTATCCCATCTGACCCAAGGAAAAATTCTCCCATCCTTGTTTCCCAACTAGAAAAATCTGCTGCATGATTTTCGAATGGCTGTCAGAATTCCAACAGGGATCCAGGACAGGGATATCCAGAAAGCTGGAATAGCTTCTAAGACTGATTAGATTAAAACCGACCTTCTGGAAAACTACCTGAAACTCCAGGAGTTTATTCTTTTCTCTATTTTTGCAACAAGCCACTGCCAGTCTGTTTTCCAATAATCATTTGACTTTAAATAGAAACCTAAATAATTCAATCCCTCTTCCATATCTCGACTGTGAAAAGGGAAGAGGATTTAAGCATATTAAGATTCATCACTGGATAGCCCATTAAGAGATATCAATGACTTCTGTTCATTGACCATCATGCCTGTTGCCCTCTGAAACAAGCTGAAAACTGCCTTAATTGAAGCCATATCTCTGTGAGAGCTATCACGAATAATAGGACATCATTCACAAACAGCAAATGCGTGAAAGTCAAGTTTTCAGCTACCCAGACAGCTCACAGCTCACCTCTTCTTTTTTCCTCCTTTAATAGCCTGTTCAGACCCTCAGCAACAAACAGGAAGAGCAAGGGCGAGAGAGGGCACCCTTGCCTAAACAAACTTCTGAGTTTATATATACACATATATACATCATTTCTTATAGAAGACTAAGAAATTACATTCAATGATACTTCACCTTTTTCAAATTGTATTTCATAGACATTAAAATTCCTGGTTAGAGTGTATCATGTGATATGCCCCAAATTGTGTTTGAATAAAATGAAGTAAATTCAGTTTCAGTGCAGGTCATAAGTCTTCCCTGTTATGACTTGTTTTCTTCTAGATGACATTGGATTATAACTCAGTGATCAGTTCTCTGTTTTGGTCTCAAATGAAAATCTGGGTTTTGTAATTTGGTTAAATTTACATCAAAGGTTGGCTGAATTTCTCCCTGGATATTGCTTTGGTTTTTTTGAGTTTGCCAGTCACCCTGTTTTGGAAACCTTCAATCTTATGCCAATATGCCTAGTAATATTATTTGATGTTTTGATGTAAATGTTTGAGATCAAATTACAAACCGTGTTCATCTCAATTAGTGATGACATGCCCCCCAGATTTGTCTCTTGTAATTGGAACTCTTTGTTCATTGCTTTGATCCAGGTAAATTATCATTTTCAATCAAAGTTGAAGAGGGATTTTTTGTGGATGAAACTTTTGGTCATGTTAATATAAAGGGAAGCTGAGCCTGGCCTTCTTTTTGCCTTGCCATTTCAATTAGATTCTCATTAGCTTGGAACATTTTGATCCATTGGATACACCATTCATCATGTTTCAGTAAAAAACTGATGTCCTAATATAGGGATCTGCCCTATGAAGGAGGCTTCGCTGTAGTTTATCAAGGATTTATTGTACTATGCAAACTAAAGGAAGGGGTGATGGCAAAGTGAATATTGTCCTGGTAAAGAGCTAATACTTAGCTGCTGAGGGAGAAGAGCTAACTTTTAGCATTTACTGGTTAGGCATTTTAATTGCACATTGGTTCTCAACTTCTCACAACTGATAACAGTCCCAAAATTCCCTATATCATCTTTGTAGTGCAACAGATCCTAACTTTTAAGCAGTTATGCAAATTTCAGTAAACCAGGGGATGACAATTTCCTTTAGCAGTGACTTCAGCTCCAAAGATTATTCAAGGACTTCTTTTGAAAGAAATTGAAAACCTCCTTCCACGAGGCAATCATGTAATGTCAATGTCAGAAGTCTCCTTACTGACAGCGAGCGATGTAGTGTTGTAGGCTTGTATGTCTATGATCAGCTTGATTATTTTCAGATTTTTATATCTAATATGTCAGTTAAGGAGAATCCCGATTAAATTTGGCGTTGAGATATTTGATTTTGACAGTTAAACTTTCTAAGATGGTGTTTGGTTCTAGCAGTTGCCCAAAAGCTAAAATGCTTTTGTGTATACTTCTCATTCTATTATTATTCCTTCATGCGGTAGAGTGTATACCCATGTGTGTACTTGTGTTTTAACTTTTTCATGTTTCATTGAAAATGAAAATGGTGCTTTATTTTAAGCCCATTGGCCTTTGTTTTGGGTAGCTGAGCTTTTTAAGACATCTTATCCTTTGTAGATATTAGACACCCAGGATACAAACCCTTTGTATATAATTGTCGTCGGTTTTAAGGTTTGAAGGAATAAGTGAACATGAATTCCCCATTGCAGTTATTTTGGTGTTATTTAAAAACTGCTCGGGGCCTTTGAGCGATGCCGGATGAATCATGATATAATTTGAGATTTACATGTATATTTGGTTTGTGATTAACGATAAGGGGTCAGCAAAGATGACATTGAAGAATTGTTGTGGTTCAGGAGAAACTTTATCCTCATAGCGTGCCTTATTGATTGATGGCAAATAGCGGCATAGTTCTTGTCTGTCTCTAATTTTTTTTACAGGTAATGACATAGTGTAGAAGTTTTTGTTATCTGTTACAAAAAATTGCAGTGAGAGATGTAAAAGGAAATACAGAGACACTATTGAAAGTTGTTTGTAGGAGCAGCAATGCTCAAATACTGAGCTCTGCACTGTCAGGCAATTCTCATGATGGAAATGATGAATCTGAGAATGGACATATATTTAGATGGAAATCTATTGGTTCTTTCATTTTTGTCATTCCTATCTCAATCAGATTGTTTTTTCACTGCTGGTTTCTCTCCCCGATGATGGGTAATGGGGAGCCATCTAATTGTGTAGCATACTTCCTCCTATCTGTCAGATTTTTGCTATCATGCTATGCAATAAGTTAGAGTTCTGATCGATTTTTGAGGATCTGGGTTGACTCAGATTTGGGCAAAATCCCTGAAAATTAAATGTTGAAATAAAAAAGTATTCTGATTGATTGGTTGTTCGTGATTTGAATGTACACATACAGGTTTGGTTGTTTGTGCTTGTTCGTGTTTTTAATTTTTTATTTTTTACATTGTGCACATACAGCATTATTACGAATTTATGAATTATACTTGCTACTTTTTCACTTTAGCTATTCTATTTAATGTGATAGTGCTAGACCTAGGTTGGAGTGACTTTACGAACATTGTGCTTGATCAAATGTTCTCGATCATGATGCACCAACCAGAGCCATTAACCATTTTTGATAGTCTGTTCTCTTAATGTAAGTTTTATCATGTTTTACTTTTATTTATCTAAACTTCTACGTATATGCAAACTGCCAGGTTCTGCAGTGCCTCAGTTGCCAAAACTTGTCTGAGTCATTTTCTCCGATGCATAGCTTGGCATCCTCTTATAAGTACTTGGTACTCAGATTGGAGTTTTATGTGGAGAGTGAGTTCAAGAGTGATATGGTTTGTAAAGAATTAAACATGAAGCAGAGTTGAAGTTTTAGTTTTGAGAGGACTTTCATGTAGATAAATTATCTCTGGACACTGATCAAAGTTTAATACAAGGGATTTGAGGTTTCCTTACATATTTAGCTCCGTTGAAATGGCTTGGAGGGAACAAATGGAAATGGAGTAGTTGCTTTTGTTTTTCATTGCTCTGAGCAGCACATAGGCTGGCCATGATTCTTCTTTTTACAATTGAGAAATTTTTGCCATGCCCATTACAGGGCAACAAGACTTACTCCATTGAGCAAATATTATTGAGATGGATGAAAAAGTGGAGAGGCCAGCTGAAAACACCAATGTTTACAGGCAGGATGGCTCTGGACCCCATGCTATCGCAAATGAGGCATTTTTACAATCAGGGCAGGGGACAGCATGTGAGTCAAACTTTATTCCATCAAATTTAAGTCCTTTGATCTTTCATAAACCAAATGGAGGAATGCGCATTGCAAATTACTCCTTGCAGACTGGTGAGGAATTTGCTCTGGAATTTTCACAGGAAGCATCAAGAACCCAGAAGGGATCTGGATTTGGAAAGGTATTAGTTCCGAAGGGGAAATTTCCTGAGGCTAACCCCTATGTTTATGAGGATATAACAGGCATACTTGGCATAGGTCGAACAGATTCAGGTAGCAATTCTGAAATTTCTACGTGGGGAACAGACAAAGGCAACTTGAGTGATTTTGGGAGCAATTTGAATACTGCATATGCTGAATCTATCCAAGAAATGCGAACTTCCCGCTATGTTGATGATGGTATTTATCAAATGGATAGAGGATTGGTTGCTCATTCTTCTCGGCAAACTAGACTTCAGCAAATGCCTTCCTACTCCACATATCAATCTTACCTTTCAGGGACATCAAATGATTCTCCCTCCGGGAAGGCAAAGTTCATGTGCAGCTTTGGAGGAACAATCCTGCCCAGGCCGAGTGATGGGAAGCTCAGATGGGTGGGGGGCGAGACCCGCATCATCAATGTGAACAAGGATATTAGCTATGAGGAACTTATGCACAAGATTAGAGACATTTATGGCCTGGTTCTTATTCTGAAGTATCAGCTACCAGGTGAGGATCTCGATGCTCTTGTTTCTGTTACGTCTGAGGAGGATCTTGATAATATGATGGAAGAATACAACAAACTAGAAGATAATGATGGATCTTCTAGACTCCGAATCTTTCTCTTCACTGCAGTTGACCAGGATCTTGCCAATTTTGATGCACTAGTTGATAGAAGGAATTCAGAGCAGCTATATGTTCATGCTGTCAATGGAATCCCTGAAATTGGCTTCAGAAAGCATTCAGACAGCATGGGAAGTATGCCATTGCAACATTCAGAGAATCCGGTTGGGTTGGATGTCACAGAGAATCAGAGCATTACTCAAAGAGCTCAAGAAGGTTGTCTTGATACATTGCTACCTCAATTTTCCAAAGATGGTGTGAAGACCACAAATCTGCCATGTATGATAACACACTTTTCAAAGCCACCTATATCTACTGCTTTTGCAACCAAGTCACCTACTCTTCCACTGCCATCCTCTAATTTGCCAGTTCATGTCCAGCAACCTGAAGTAGCAGGGACTTCTATCCACATTCTTCCTGATAAAGGCTCGCAGGTTGATTGTAAGTCATACTGTACAGTTAATCTTCCAGAGGCCCACCGTGTGACAAATTATGGAACATCTGTATCCTCTTCTGGGGCATTTGACCATGAGCTCCAATATAAACATATTACAGCTAGGCAATTCCTAGACTTGCCCATTAATCAACTGCATGATGTCTCGCTACAAAGTCACCCAGATTCAATGTACAGAGGTGATAGGCGACTTAATGATACCAATTTATCAAGATTAGACTCTCATGGAAATCCTAGCAGACTGCAATACCAATATGAGACTGCACAGCCAATATTGGATCTTAGGTCAGATGGGCTACATCCTATGGGTTTGGAGCAGGTTGCTCAGATTTCACCTCCAATGCATCAACCCATGTGGCAGTATCATCTGGATGCAGATCAGTATAGCTACATGCCACCAGATTACATTCCAATAAAGTCTGGTGTGCATGTGCAACAGCCTGTCCAACGACAAACAACACAAATTATTCATCACAACCTTTACCAGATAGCAAGCCGTGATTCTGCAGATCATAGATACATTGATCCAGCACAGCTGTCTCAAGATGATGGATTTGGAGATTCTTATATTGAAAATTCTATTTTAACTAATCAATCTAATCTCAATTCTCTGACGCAGGGGGATTCATCTCCATCTTTATGCCAATCTGGGGAAGGTCAGCTGCATGCACAGGTGCAACAAGCTCACAATGCTTCAGATCTTGATCAAGATCACAGTGACCCAAAGGTGCAAAATTACAATGATCTAGCTAGCAGAGCTTTTCTTTCTTCAACATCTCATCATTATAATGAACAATTGCCTCAAGATGTTTATCAACAGACTTTGCCTTATGAGAACGTGTCTCATCTCGAGGAGCAATTTGCTCATCAGCAGACCATTCTTAACGAACAAATTCCAGATTTGGATGAACAGTCAATTCATCAACAGACATTGCCTCATGTGCTTTCCGATCCTGTGCTACAAACACGTGTCATGAATTCGAGCCATCCTATGTTTGAAGGAATTCCTTTTTCTCAAGGTCATCGGTCAGAAAGTTCATTAAAGCTAATGCCTTCATATTCTGAATCAAACCCATCACAAATAAGATTTATGCCATTCCAAGATCAGCAAGATATGGGTGATGGAAAAAGTCAAACTGTTCATCAAGGCAATATAGGTCCACCCATATTTTCTGGACTGCAAGAGGATAAAGTTGAACAAGTGAGTGGAGAGAATTTAGATGAACAACCTTCTCTTAATTCTCATATTAATGAGAGGTCAGATGAGACTGATAGGGTTGTTCAGAAGACAACATTGGACCAGGATGATAAAATTTACCCTGCTACGAGGACATCAGTAAATCAATCCGGAGGGAATGATGTTGAGAAAATCACTGAGTTTTCAGGGAGTTGCAATGCCAACTTGGCTGGAAGCTTTGGTGGCATAGAATGTTCAGTGAATATGAATACCTTTTTGCCTTCTAGTTTGGGTGATTCTTATCAAGCTTACCAGAAAACTGAAAAGCCAGAAACTTTTGTGGCAACACAATCTCAACTCAACTTGCCTATTACTGCAGGGGAGAAGGGAGCCATAGGCATTCTTACTGATGCCATGCAAGCATTACAACTATCTGGAAGAATGAACCAATTGTCAATGCCTAGGCCTGAGTCCGATGCAATGGAAGGTGGATCAGCTGATCTTCTAGAAGAATATGCCACTGTTAATCATGATGGGGATGTTCATATTAAGTTGCCTACTGTGGATCAAAGGGTCATGGGTGAAAAAATGCCAGAGACTGCTTCAACCACTGGATTTGAACAGTGCATTCCTTTGAGTACTTCTAAAACATGGTGGGGTGAGATGGGTTCAGATAGATCTTGTAATAAAGTCGAGGCATCTATTTATGCCTTTGGACAAGCAGGGAATTTAGCAGATGACTTGTCTCATGATTCATTGCCCTTGATGGTTAACAGTGATATGGGCGTGTCTCAATGCAATGCCGCACAGTATTTCGGAAATAGCCTGATTGATCATGATATTATGCCCCAATCTTATCCAGTTTCTGGTATTCTGTCAAGTTCCAACTTTGTTGATGAGCTTGCATGTTCTAATTCTGTGGCCTTACTTGTCAGTGCTGAACAGGATGGAATTTATCAGAAAGCAGATTCTTCAAACCATGGTATTAGTAAAGGCTTATTTCAAGAGACAGCAAATCCCAAAACAGGAACAGGTCACCTAGATGAAAACTCCAGTAAGGATTCCTCCATGCGTTTAAATACTATGGAAGCTCCTGTTGGCCATGTTAATGTCCAAGATCATTTAGACATGGGAACTAAAGGTGAGTCACAGAGTCTTGCAGAGGGCATGCCAACTTCAGAGCATTCAAACTTTCATCTTGATTCAACCCCTGCAGAGTCTGACTGGGAGCAGGTAAGTGAGATTAGAGCTGAGGAAAACATCTTGCTAGGGAAAGAGACAGAAGTTGTAGATGAGGAATCCATGACAGTTCAATATTCAGACACCGAGGTATGCTTTTTCTGTTCCATCAGAACTTTGAACTTTCTGCATTCTGTAAACCATATGTTAGCATATGTTTGTCCTGTGCTAACAAGTTTTATATGTCTAGGAAGTGAAGATTGAGGACTCAGACAAGGATGAGCCTGTTAGTGATGCAGTTATTGCTGAAGCTGAAGCCATAGCTCATGAGTTGCAGGTTAGAGCAGTGGCCTTTTCAAGTTAGAAAACAAGTTTATTCTGTAGTGGTTCTCAAAAGGTGTGACTTTTCTTGGCTTTTTGGACAGATTATAAAGAATGCAGATCTTGAAGAATTGCGAGAACTTGGTTCTGGCACCTTTGGAACAGTATTCCATGGCAAATGGAGGGGATCGGATGTTGCAATTAAACGAATTAAAAACAGCTGCTTTATGGGAAGGGAATCAGAGCAAGAGAAAATGGTGAGTTCCTAATCTAACCTTTTGTCTATTCAACCTTTAAAAATTTGTTGCTTTTTCTACATTAGTTATCACATGTTGCGTTTGACAAGTCTGCAAGATTGGTTAAGTGGATGGTGGTCAATTAATGGGCATGGCTCAATCAATCAACAGAGAGCTGACTTTTGGAAGGAAGCTCGCTTGCTTGCGCACCTTCATCATCCAAATGTTGTTGCCTTTTATGGTATTGTACCAGATGGGCCTGGTGGAACTTTGGCAACCGTCACAGAATACATGGTAAATGGCTCACTTAAACAGGTTCTGCACAAGAAAGATAGGTATGGTTTGAGTCTCCAATGGTGCTCCTGCTATGCTTTCTGTTATTGATTGCTAGCTTTCGATTGTAGAATCCGCTATTTAAGCTTAATAATTTAGGAACCATTTGGTGGGAAGAGATAAGGTAATTTTATTAATGTCCACAAATGACCAAGTGATAGGTCAATGGGACTAGAGATTACAATCAGTGGCACTAAAAAGTGGGAGTGTCTACAGCACTCCTGTAGTTAAAATGTTATCATCAAATTTAAACCATCAAATATTACAAAACAGCATTGTCTTTTGCAGGACAATTGATCGCCGAAAGCGGTGGTTAATTGCTATGGATGCTGCTTTTGGAATGGAATACTTGCATGGCAAGAATATTGTGCATTTTGACATGAAATGTGAAAATTTGTTGGTCAACATGAGAGATCCTCAACGTCCTATATGCAAGGTATTAATCTATTTTTCTGGCAATTCTTGGTTTGCTCAGTGTGTCAACCGTTGTTTCAAAATGAACTGCTTTTAGTAATGAAGTAATTGCAATTTCAACTAAAAATTAGTTTCATGTTATCCCACTTTCAAATTTGATTGTTGGTTATGAGCATTGAATATCCTTGTGTTTTCATACCTTCGTTTCTAGGTTGGAGATCTAGGGCTTTCAAAAATTAAACACAAAACCTTAGTTTCTGGTGGTGTACGAGGAACTCTTCCATGGATGGCTCCAGAGTTACTAAATGGCAGCAGTAGCATGGTTTCTGAAAAGGTGAACATAGATAAATATTTTCACTGCTACGTAGGTTTTCTTATGCTTGTGAACAGTGATTGAAAACATTGCTCACTTTGAGTACCATTTTTTTCTCCCACTTGATTCAGGTGGATGTATTTTCATTTGGAATAGTAATGTGGGAACTTCTTACTGGTGAGGAGCCGTATGCTAATATGCATTATGGAGCAATCATTGGTATGCCCTTGACAAATACAAGACCTCTAACAGTACCCAAGGCTGTGAGCTGTCTTTGAAACTGCAATAGGTTGATGATGAAGGTCAATATATATTTTAGCGTCACTATTAATTTTGAAACCTTTCTCAAGCCCCTCTTCAAATTTGTGCAGGAGGTATAATGAACAATACATTGCGTCCACCTGTACCAAGCTGGTGTGACCCTGCATGGAGATCATTAATGGAGCAGTGCTGGTCAGCTGACCCTGCAGCCAGGCCTTCTTTCACAGAAATAGCTGGTCGATTGCGTGCAACAGCCACATCATTTCATGTGAAGGGGCATGGTCATAGTGCTCATATTCACCATGGTTAAAGCTAAATATTTAAAAAAGAGCTGGTATACAATGGTAATGATGGATTCAATGCCTTATTTTGGTGGAGTGTTATACAAGTTATTTCTGATGCTAGTGATATTTCCATATTGGTTATATCTTGTTTTATAGATGTGGCAGGATCCGTAATCCAAAAAATCTTGTAGAGCAAGGTCATAACTTAACTCCAAATGTACTTATTGATTATCGTGCAGAACCCTGCATGCTATTTGTTCATGAAGGCCATTTGATTGTGGTTTTGGTATAGGAGACCGTTAACCTGCAATGAAGAATTTGTCTTGTAATTGACACTTTATGTCAGATGCATCCAAGATTGTTTGATGCAGAGGCAAAATAATATCAACCTATCTCAATTTTAGAGTATTTTAGAGGCAAATTTTATATTGAAATGTAAATAGAAGAATGCTGTTGTTTCTATCATGGTTGAATGTGGTTATTAAAGCCCTGCAACTGTACATCGTGGAGTGGCCGTTGAGATTTCCTTAATAGGTTTGAGTTGCAGCACTGCTTGCAGGGAGGTTGAGGTTGAAAATATCCGATTTATCCACATACATTTAGATGTCTTTGCATCTTGTTATGGGTTTTAAATTCTCATCATATGCAACAGTTGAAGGTTATTCTAGTTATGCTATTTATTTATTATTTTTTATTTTTGGAAAAAAAGGGTTTTGGAATAACAAGTTGGGGCTTTCAGAACACGCATATTTGTGTGAATATGGAAAATGAACTTATTTAGATAACAGCTTATGACCTGACCAAGTTGGAAGCCTGTCTTTAATGTGTGGTTTGTGATGAACTAACCAGCTTCTTTACGGTTTGCAAACTCTGCAATTAAATTTCTTTGTTTGTCCATGTTTATCAAAGGCCTTAGCTTCTTCTCGCCTTCTGCTTAAGATGTGGAAGAGGTTTGTGGATGACACTTGTGTCATCTGGTTCCATGGTAAGGAAGAGTTGAAACTGTTTTTCCTCCATCTTCACAATCAATCTAGTTCCATAAAGTTCACCATGGAATTTGAAAGTAATGGTACTTTGCCCTTCCTTGACGTCCTCCTTTGAAGGAATGATGATGGCTCTTTTTCTCATAAGGTATTTTGTAAGAAAATTCATACATAACAATATTTTCATGCTAATTCTCATCATTTCCTAGCTCAAAAACTTGGTGCTCTCAACACCTTAGCAACTAGAGCTATAAGAGTTTTTGATGACAACTATCTCAATGAAGAAAAAGCACATCTTCTAAGTGTTTTCTTTAATAATGGGTATAGTAGACACTAATGTACTAAGACTTTCCTCAGAGCTGAAAAAGGTCCTAGTGCTAAAAAAGATACTAAGGATCGATTTTCTGATGTTCATCTTCTTTTTATCCAAGGGACCACTGACAAGATTGCGAGGATCCTAAGGAAGCATAAAGTGGCTTCAACCTTTAGGCCTCTAAATACTATCCAAAGCTCCTTTAGATCTGTAAAAGTCCTAGTGGACCCTAAGAATTTGAAGGGTGTTTATGTTATCCCATGCTCTTGTGGGACTCTCTACATTGGTGAGACTTGTCCCTCGATTAATCAAAGGATTCGTGAGCAAGCTGCTGACATCAAGCATGGAAGGACCCGCTCCTTTGCTTTGGCAGAGCATGTAGATAAATCTAAGCATCGCATCTGTATTGAGGAGACTTAAGTCGTTGCTAGGGTTAGTCATTTCCATCATCGTAAATTGAGGGAGGCCCTAGAAAATGAAAAAAGACCCAATAATTTGAATAGAGATGATGGTTGGAATATTAGTAGAAGTTGGGTCCCTGTCTTGTCTTTCTAGTCTTTTAGGTTTTTTTTGGGATTTATTTTGTTTATTTGTTTATCTATGTAGGTATTGATGTCCTTTTTATAATATTTGTTGTTGATTTATCCTTCATTAGAGTTTTTTTTCGACCCTTCGTGTTTTCTAAGTATTTTATCATCCTATTCGTTCTTAACTCCTTTTAGTATTTTTGTTATTTGTTTAATGGGCCTCAACCCCATATTTTATTGTTGACCCTGTTTTATTTATTGATTATTTTTTTTTGAAGATATATAT
>APFE031130948.1:8311-44015 GCA_000404065.3 Pinus taeda
TCTCCCAGAAGTTCTCCACTAAAAACTGCTCAGAAATGGTCAAAACTGGACCATACTGAATACTCAGTGCAGAGGGTGCGATGCATATCACCTTCCCATTGTAAAGGGTGCGATGCATACTAAATGGCCCCTCTGTAAGGTGCGATGGTCGGGAATGGACAAATGGCAAGGAAAATTTGTGAGGTGGAAGATCATGGAATCTTCTAGAAGCTTCCCCTCTGACACTTGCCTCTCTGTTTTCGACCAGGGATGAGTAAGAGATCATTAGTCTCCAAGTGGAATCAAGAAATATAAGAGAGAGGACACTAATAAAGACCCTAGAAGATGAATCACCCCCCTACAATCATCTATATATGGATCCCTCATCACAGAGATCCGAGGGCTGGAATCTTGTATCTTGTAGAGAAGCACTATTGATTTTTTGGTGTAACTTCATAGTGTTGGGTGATCTAAGCTTTACTTGAGGTGAAGAAGAGATTTCTTGCTGGAGGATGATGCTGGGTCAGAACTATTGGTTGTAATCCTCTTGCTTTTTCTTGATATTAATAAAGTTATTCAAGTTTTCCTCCATATTCTTGTATGTTTTATATATGCATTTGTATGGTTAATACATATCTGGTCCTGTGTTATTTATGAATATAGATCTCTGTTTTTCAATAGTAGTATGTTGCTTTGATTCCACAGATGCTCTTTGAAAATGGGCAGACGAAGAATAAGTGAAAAAGATTTATCAAGAAGGAGAGGAATCAAGTAAGGAACCAAGCGCAAGACTAAGGTTGGTGTCCTTTGTTCCACTCTTATCTATTTTCATAAAGGAAAATGAAAGTAGACTTTACTTGTTTGTTTCTAAGATAGATACAAGTCTTAGTAGGAATAGCAGCTCCGAGTGGACACTATTCCCGGTAACGACCTCTTATGAGTGATGCACCTTTGAAATATCATATTGATACCATGATGATAAAGGGTGTCGCCGATTATAATGTAATTTTTGGCTTGATATCAGATATTTCATTGGTCAAAGTGGGAGGTATGGGACCAGAAATTTTGGGTTTATGTCTCCATACCATGGGTCAGATGATGAAATCATGAACAATGACTTGTTCAAAATAGAATCAATAGAGGTTGTTTTAGTTTCAGCAGTGGGAATGTCACAAATTAGCTTAGCAAAAACTAAGGATTTTTTTGACATGGATTTTATGAATTCCAAATCAAACTCCTATATGATGACAATCAACTTGGAGTACTTTCACCACAAAAATTTTCATGATAAGGTATGTCGTCAGGTTTGAATCTGAAACAACCATAGTTTTGCAGAGCAGTATATAACGGTGAAATCTATGGACAATTTGCACAACTATTAAAGCTAACCTTTTGACATGAGTATACTTGGCTTTAGCATCATTGAGATTTCAACTCAAGTAAAAAATAGGATGTTCAGTTCCCACATCATCCTCCTAGACCATTTCCATAGAAATGGTAGTAACTACAACAACGAGGTAAAGGAAATGATCATGTTGGTAATCTGGGGGACATAAAAAGGATGCCTGAATCATAACATCTTTCAAGGCATGAAATGCTATTTGAGAAGCATCATTCCAATGGAAGGGAACCCCTTTCTTTAACAAGCAATTAAATCCTTTGGTCAGTTCGACATAGTTGGGAATGAACCTCCAAAGAAAGTTAGCCTTAGCTTGGAGTCATTGAAGCTAAAGAAGGGAAGAAGGAGCAGGAAGATCTATGATCACCTATAATTTCAATGGGTTAATATGAATTCTATCTTTTGATATGAAGAAAACGAGAAGCCAACCGAAAATTACATAGAAAACACACTTGTGCAGATTGAGTCAAATGTTATAATGTCAACATCATAAAAATATTACCCCAAGATGCATTGGGTGATTAGCCTTATGTTTCGAATGAGCAAGACAATCATCCAAATATGGTTGTGAAATATGTTCGATGTCATGGAAGGTGTAATTCATTTCCCTATGAAATGTAGCCCCAACATTCTTCAATTTGAAAGGGAGATTCTAATAGGAAAATGTATCCTAGGGAAAAATGAATGTGGTTTTATGTTAGTCTACCAACGGAATTTGATTTGATTATAGCTGGAGAAACTATCCATAAACAAAAATAACTCACATTTAGCACAATCATCACAATCTGGTCAATGAACGAGGTGGGATAATTGTTCTTCAAACAAAAATGATTGATTTCCTGATAATCAACACACACACTAATTGTTCCTTATTTCTTCATGATAGGAAAAATGTTTGAAACCCAATTAGTTAAAGGTATTCGATAGATGAAACCAGTGTGTAGAAGATTTTCAACTTCAGCTTTAATAGTGGTAGCATTGTTGGGATGGACTAGATAGAGGTGTTGCTGAACTGGTTTAGCATCAAGATACCTCTTAATTTCATGCACAATGATGTTTGTATAGATACCTAGAATTTTTTCATAAGACCCAGTGAAAACGTCTCTTAACTCATGGAATAGGACTTTATAATTCTTGATCTCACCGAGAGAGTAAAAAACACTAATATGTAGATTCTCGACAATGTTGGGTTTGATCGAAATGTTAAGAGGGATATTCTCTTCAATTTTCAAGAATTTCTTCAGAGAATCGACATCATGGATGGATAGGGAATTTCTAGACAACTCAACAATATTGGATTGATAATGTTCACTAAGATTATCCTCGTAGGAATCTATCAAGGAGGAAAGATGATGATAATCATCCCATGACATATCATCTCGCATCATCATCTCCATGATGCTCTCATTGGTAGGAAATGTGCAAGAGAAAGAATTAGAGGACATGTCGTAATCTAAAGAATGGTCAACCCAATCGATTGACGATGAGAGAGTAGAGTGCGTCGCATAGGCCGAATAGATGGCTTCACCATCGAGCTCAATGGGACTGATTGGCATGTGGCCACCAAAAGTTTCAAGATTAGATTCATCTGGTACTATCCAAGGATGAGATAGAGTAGTACAAGAATATATCGTGTCAATATAGGAAACCATAGTAGAGTTGTCGGGAAGTGAACGATGAGGAAGAAAAAAGGTTCCCATGAGAGAGGAATCCTTAAGCATTCCAACCCCAACATGTTGATATGAGTGTGGGGTTTCCCCCACGAGAGGGATGCTTCCAATAACTTGAGAACTAGAGGTGAATAAAGTGAGATGATCAATGTCTATTATACCACATTTACGAGGAAAAGCGATCATTCTAAAATATGTTGAAACAATAGCAGCCATAACATAGACCCATTTCACCTAGTATAAGGTTATAATCTCGCATTTTGTTGATAACTTCATCTTCTACTGATACGATCTTTCCACCTAATTCCACTTGTAGAGAATTCAATATGCCACAAGGTTTATTGCTTCTTCCATCAAAATCCTTCAGTGTTCGGTGACTGACATAATTGTGGAAAACCAATGGCCTTCCAGAAAGACATGGACATAATACAGGTTGAGGCTTCCTTATCCATAATGGAATGATGGATATCCTTACTGTAAAAAAACCTGGATCATGAAAGCTAATTGAGTCGAAAGTTGAGGTATATAGTTCCCATGGTTAAAAACTACTAGGTTGGAATCCAGAGGATCAATACATCCAATATCCAAAAAAAAGCCTTCTTTTGGGTGGGGAATTTTGCAACACCTAAAGAGTCGACATAGCTAAAGGACCCTAAGCCAAATCCTCAGATATGATATAATTATGAGTAGCTCTTGCATGAGGATTGAATATAGATTTATGGATAACACCTTTGGGAGGCTTAATCATTAACTCAGTAGGTACAAAATTTGGAGTAGGATGCAATGGAGATGTAGTCGAACTAGTAGGTTGATCAGTAGCTTAACAATTCAAGGGATTCACATTACCATAGTCTTCATTTTGGGTGGCCATAATAACATCATTTTTGGGCTTAGAAGAGGAAAGCATCAAAATAATGTTAGAGTAAGAGGGATCTCAGGAAACCATATTGGTCTCTTGGCTTAGAAACAGATCTGTCAACACAACGAGTATAGCGGATGATATAAGGAATTGATTCACTTCTTCTTGGTGTGCAAAATCATTAGTGAAATATTCCTCATCACAAATAAAAAATGGCTAATAATGTTTTTTGTTTTCTTCAAAAGAGTGATTGTTTTGTTTATACTATGGAGGGTTATCCTTTTTGTTTCTACCTTTTCCTTTATTCTTACTTTCTGGTTGCTGATATTTTCCTTTGGAAGATTGAATGAAATTGATCTCTGAAGTAGAATTCGTATGAGTGGAAGGAGGGCTTTGAGCAACCACAAAAAGAGTCAAACCAGATGTTTTACTTGTCGACTACTGGTTGGCAAAACCAATCACGCCATCGACAACATGCGATTCTTTACTAGGATGTTGAGGAACAATATTGGAAGGTCACAGAGCATTCATTATTTTGTCATAAAGCATGCTGAATTGGGTATAAGTGAGATCCAAATAATCAGAATTAGAAATTACCTCCTCTTCAGTCGCGAATCTGCCCTTGGCGATGTCTTCTGTGATAGATGGCAATATAGAGTTAATGAACCATTCAATTAATATTTGGTTAGGAACAAGAGTTTTAACCAAATGATGACAGTGTAGCCACTCATGAATGTGATAATAGATGTGAGTAGCATAATCTTGTTTGAAATTGGTTAAAAGTTCAGTTCTAGTCTCATATCTGATGGGTAACCGAAAATGTGTTAGGAATGTGGTATCCAAGGCACTGAAATTATTAAAGGAAACTCGTGATAGTTCAATATACCATTTTGTTGCCATACCGGTGAGTGTACACTGGAAAATATGCAAATGAACATAATCATCATTGGGAGAGCTCAAAGAACACCAAAAACTATAAGTCATCATGTGTTTGGATGGGTATTCTCAAGGATTTCCATTGAATTTAGGGATATCAGTCGACAATTTTGTGGGAATAACCGACCACCAAGGAGAATGATGTAACAACCCTGGTTAAGAATCCATGTAAAAATATATAATACCATAGTAATGGGACATGTGTTCCAAGACTAATGGTGGGAAAAGCACCCTAGTGGGTGTTTATTCGATTAATATGGCTAAGGAAATTGGCAAAGGCAATGGTTAAGGATTGGGAAAGGAAAAATGGCATTTTGGCACATTTATTTATCAAAATAATGGAAATTAGGAGAAAAGGGTGGTGAAAGGTCAGAAGTTGCATATGAGGAGGAAAATGAAGGAAAATAATGGAAAACAAAGAAAATAGAGGCCTCGCTAATAAAAAGGCTTCTGAGGATCCGTGGGTAAGCTTGGTAAGTTCAGTTTTGGAGCTCTGTCTCATTATTCTCTCTCTCCCTCTCATATTCTTGGAGACTTATATTTTTCTTGGAGCACTCTTGGAGGGTGTGGAATACTTGAATTTTTGCAGCAACAAGGAAAAGGAAGAGTAGTAAAGCACAAGAGGACATTGAGATCAACAACTACAATAGGTTTTTCTTCTAGGTACCGAGTTGCATGTATGTTTTCCTCACTAGTTTTGGCATGCATGGCACATGCATGTGGTATCCTGGTTTTGGTGTGTCACTAGTATGGAGGACTGCCTAGATTGATAATAGATTTGCCTAGCATTTCTATTCCCTGGATAGCCATTGTGTTGTGGTTTTATTTCTTTTTTTTTCTAGTTGGTTCTGATGTTTCCTTTAACTTGGGTTGACTTATTAGTTCTTGTTTCCTTGGTTGGACAAATGCTTTGGAATCCCTGTAATGGCTTGGGTTGAGTTATTAGTCATGGAGCCTTGGTATTACAAATGCTCTGGAGCCATGTAATAGCTTGGGTTGAGTTATTAGTCCTGGAGCCTTGGTTGGACAAACACTCTCGAGCCCTTGGTGGGTGGAGTTACTAGTCCTATTAGTTAGAAAAATGCTATGGAGCCCTTTATAAGTTGTGGATTGAGTTACTAGTCCTAGAGCCTTAGTTGGACAAATGCTCTGGAGCTCGATAATAGCCGTGGGTTGACTTACTAGTCATGGAAGCTAGGTTGTAACAAATGCTTTGGAGCCCTGGAGGGCTTGGGTAGAGACCAATCTGATGATGGTTGTGTGATGTTCGACCATGAGGTGGAATCACTATTTGATGGGTTGAGGTGGTTTGGCCTCTGAAAGCCCTGGATGGTTTCGGTTGATGTGTTTATGAGATCCCACATTCATACTTGGAATAAGGCACAATGGTGAATGGCTGAAGAGAGATTTTTCTCAGTCACTTTACAGTCTGGTGGAACATGGAAGTCCCATCTCAAGTTTGGTTTTTGCATCATTAATATGAGGTTATTTCTCCTTGTTATCTCGTGAATATTATATTGGTTTATATGTGGAGTTTATGGCTATTGTATCCTTGGTATTTTTTTATATATTATGATGGTTATGAATATGTATTATGACGGTGGCTATGTATGGCTCCCATCATGTTTTTACATGTATATGAATGAATAATGTATCTATGGCCTAATGGATGAAACTGTAGCTAAAGTGGTAAGGAAACAATTCGTCATAGTGAATCTCGGATAAGTATGAGACCCCTATGCTTAGATCTGTTATTTACTCTTATAGATTGCATATTAGTGATATGTTTAATGAAATTCCTATCATGGCTAGTAGGGTTCCAGTCAAGGTGTTGTTCAAGTAATTGAATTAATATTATTATTTCCGTGTTATCTTATTGTACTGAAGGTGCCATTCAATTCTAGGCATTGACCTGGGCTTTAGGCCTGAAAATGTGTCTTAAATCCCAGGGATGCTAGCACAAAACTGAGCAAAATAGTCCTTGGATGCTGGCTTGTAGGCCTATGAGAGCACATAGAGATCCCTGTACAATGGCATGCCCATAGAATGAGAGCATCCAGAGGTCAAGTGGTCCAAAATGTTAGTGGGACCCAGGGGTTGGTTGGAAGAAAGGCTAGGTTGGTTCCTAAAGGTCCTAATGTTGATGTTGAATATTTGTATGGTGTGTTTCCATCGGTTCCACTTGCTTAATGTAACTTAGGAGGTTGAATCATATCATAGTGGCCTTTGATCACATGTTTACCCCAGTCGGCCAGTTTCTTGGGTAGATGTGGGAGAAGGGCATTATAGAGTTGTATTAGAGCATGGTTCACCCCTCGGACTAGATGGGAGGTGTGTTGGTCATGCTTTCATGTCAGTTGCACATGTATTACTTATGCTTATAGTCCATGTGCTTGTTGCATTTGCATGGTGTTGATCATGGTTGTAGTGATATCTCCATGTGAAGGTTGATGGTGTTGTTGTGGGATGTGTCGTCATGAGTGTATGGGTGTATATGCATTGTTATGCATGTAGGTGTTTATATGCATACATTTTCATGGTTATGGTTATGCATGTATGGTTGGTTATACATGCATTGTGAATCCATTATATTTAATCAGGTCATCATGATGATATTGGTATGTTATGATGCTAATGTGTTGGCTAAGATAGAGCAGGAGATGCAATTCATCAAAGTGAAGTTGAAGCATTGGACCTCGAGGCAAGAGAATGTCATCATACAGGGTTGTATGTTGGGCATGCAGGTATGTAGGTTAAGGATTGTTATATGCATTAGGTTTATGTACATGTCTATTTATTTTATGGTTACATACATGATAGATGCTAGTTGGTTATTGTAGTCATATGCACATGTGTCGGATAGTCATGAATGATAGTAGCCTATGGTTGTATGCATTGCTATTGTTTTTTTATGTTATGTAACTTGATGATTATGCTATCTATTTTTGATGAGTGTTTTATAGGTTAGCTTGTTGTTGGTATATGATAGTTAGCTTAATGATTAGGTTATATGTTTTTGATGAGCATGATATATAAATTTTTGTTGTTATATGCTAGTAACTTGATGATTAGGGTTATTATATTAAGATCTTGATGTTATATGTACCATACTAAGTTGGATTTGTCTATGCAAAAGGGTTAGGGTTATGAAATTAAATTATGAGTTAATATGTTGTAATATTATGTCATGCTAATCTAGACTGGCCATGCATAAGGGATTTTTATGTATGAAAGATAATTGCTTATGAGTTTATGATGTGAACATGATAGTTAGTCACTATTATGGATATCATGACCTTATTTATGTTTGAGTTGATATGTTGTGAATTTATATTGTGCTAACTAGATTGATTGTGCAGACAACATAGCCTTCGCTGAGATACATTAAGGTATGAGTTTTCTTATGGCGTATATTTGGTGCTCGACTATTTGATTATGTTGTCTATTTGGTGTTTAAGTGTTTTGTGTTTATTATGTCATATAGTTGATTTATTTATCATGGTATGTTTGCAAGATGGTTGAATCTTTGATGAATTGCATAATATGAGTATGTGTTCAAATGATCTTGTGTTAAGATGATTGTACTAACGTTTATGCGAGTGTAAGTAATTGATAGTTGTAGAATTATGTGTTATGACTGATGAATGTGACTTGATTATTGAGTATGACATGGTTGTTAGATTTGGTAAAGGTTGATTTCAAATTAATATACATGATGTCTTTATATTTGGAACGTGAGTCTGACATGTGTGAGAAATTGCAGGAAACATGCTTGGTATTAGAGTGACATGGTAACAATTAATGTGTTTATATAACTAATAATTGGGTGATGTGACAATACATAGTAAGCCTTGATTGCAACAAGGTAAAAAGATAAAAGAAAGGAATTGGAAAATAATTATTTGGCTATTTTTGGAAACCTTAATTCCAAACGAATGAGTGCTTTACTTATCAGAAGCCTTATTAACCTTGATTATGTTTGCCATTATATGGGCATGTTCTATATCCATGAACATGTATTTGAAAGGTATAACAACTGGCATTTACTTATAGCTAGATCTATCAAAGGAATTGGATTCCCTTGATAGATGGTGTAGATATGTTCAGTTTCAAGATAACGTAGTTGGGACAACAAGGTAAGGTAACTGATGTATTTCTATGCTTATTTATGCACTAATAGTTATGTGTTTATAGCAATATGATGCAAGGAGTTGCATGGCAAGAGAGGTTTCCATGAAATCTTGAAGAAGGCTCTAGTTGAGCTTTCATTGGGAACCATGGGTTGGGTCATGGTGTTTGTTGTGATTTTGATCTTTTGTGATTTTTCCGTTGGATTTGTGATTTTGATTATGTCTAGTGCAAGGCCTTGCCATTTTGTTTATGGTGTCATATTATTGTTGGTTTTCTTCTTATTTGTTTATTGTCTTGCCTTTTATGTTTTGAGTCTTGGGAATTGGTTGGAAAAGAGGAAAGTTAATGGAGCTCTAGGAGAGATGTGTGGTATTGATAGGTAAGGTAAGACTTGGATGAAGCTCAGTGCATAAGTAATGGGAAGTTCAAGGAAAGAATATGATACCCAGTTGGATTGGTTTGGTCCATTGGAATAATGGATGGTGGCAGGACAGTCATGAGAAAGGTAACAAGAAAGGTAAAATAAATGGGCTTAAGGTAGCAAATGCCTTGGCTATCTTGGGAACTATTGTTCTCATTGTTGTGCTTGTTGTGCATGAATAAAGGAAGTTCTCTTAACTTTGACCTCATGATATCTACTAATTATGTTATGGTCACGATTATGTTGATGGTTATATATGTATACATGTATGTATGTACATATGTGATGTCTAACAGGGTTTACATGGATCATGATTGTTTTATGCTAATGTTTATGTATATGTACATATGTATGACTGTATCCATGTATCTATGTCACTATCCAACAAGGTCATCAAGGATCATTCTTGTGGAAGAATGATTTATTATGTAGGTGAATGGCATGAAGAGGTTCTTGGTCTTACAAGGAATCAATTAGGAGGAGTAGCCTTGAGAAAATATATGAGTTCAGTATCATGTGGTTATGAATTAATATTATGTGATTATATTATGTCTATCTTATGGGCAGGCTATAGCGAGGGAGACATCAGCAAAATGAAAGTGGTGTGGTCTCCGACATGATCGGACAGGCATGGATAAGATACTAGAAGAAAGGCTGCTTGGTAGAGAAAGTGTAGTTTTGGATGTGTGGTCCTACTATGATGCATATGTTGGATATGTCGTACATGTTACACCTATGATGTTGTGCGCATGTGGTGTTCTCTATATATAGTGTGTGTACATGTTGTTTATGTAGTTATTATGTATAAGGTGGTACAGATAGTGTTGTGCAAATGTTGCATATGGAGTGTTGGGTACAGATGGTTCTATGTACATATTGTATATGCAGTGTTGTGTACATATTGTACTATGTGCATAATGGATATGCATTATTGTGATCATATGGTATTAAGAACATGTTACATATGTAGTGTTGTGTGCATGCCGTACATATGGTGCTATGTACATATGGTGTTGTGTGCATGATTTTACAAGTGGTGTTGTGTGGTGTTGTGTGCATGTGGTGTTGTGTACATATCATGCATGTGATGTCATGTACATGTGGTGTCATGTACATATCACGCATGAGGTACCATGTACATGTGGTATTGTGTACATGTTGTATAGGTGGTGTAGTGTACATGTGGCATTGTGTACATGTTGTGCAAGTTGTGTTGTGTACATGTGATGTTGTGCACATGTTGTGCAGGTGGTGTGGTGTATAGGTGGTACTATGTACATGTTGTACATATGGTACTGGTGTACGTGTGGTATTGTGCGCATGTCATACATGTGTTGAGGGCATGCGGTACTATGTATGTGCGTTGTGTAGTCATAGTATTGTGACATGTGTATTCATTATGTTGTACTTTATGTATGTATACATATGGTGTGGGGTTGTACATCAGGTATAGATGTATGTGTTGTGTTGTGTTGTACACTGGGTGTAGGTGTATCTAATGTGTGTCAGGTGTAGGTGCATGTATTGCATGGTGTTTCATGTCGTGTAAGGTTGTATGTGTGTGATGCACACTATGTGTATATGCACATGGTTGAGGAGAGGGCACTGGGTGTTTTTCAAGCATGGAAGCTGATTTGGAGTGCATATGGAATAAAGACAAAGGTAGAAGCTAAGGATTGATTAAAGGATAAGTATCATCATTGTATTTTAGTTTTATTATGCATGTGATTTATGTTTATGGTTTATGATGATTGCATGTGATTCATGATTTCATCTATGATGGTTGTGTTTTGGGCTAACTTAGGGTGATATTTTTATACATGTTGATTTGGTTAAAGATGCTAGTTTGACTTTTTGTGAAAGGAAGTAAATAGGATTTAAAGTGTACCTTATTGACAAGATACCAATGAGGTATGATGTGAATTTATTTCAATTTATTTTAAATCTAATGGGAATTATGAGATTGTTAGAGGAATGCATGAACATGCCTAGTTGGGTGGTTGAAACCGATTGCAAGAATTAGTAGCAAGAGTGAAAGAAATTAGAACATGTAGTAGTATGCTGGTAAAGCACTCAAGAGTAGGGCCATTGTGGGACACTGGTACCCAGTAGTGTCCATTGATTTCCATGAGCATGGTATGACTAGTATGATGGTTTTGAGGTAAGGATATGCCTTGGTTTTTATATATTTTGATGCAAGGAAGCCTTGCCAAGGGATGGACTACTCGGGATGGGGGCGCTAGCAGAACCTAGAAGGTGTGTGACTACATGAAAGGGGGTGACCAGATTTCCCAAGGGGCTGTGTAGCAGAGAAGGAAAGGTCGAGGATGGATTTTTTTGTCATTATCATTACCATATGAAATCAAATCCACATTGGAAGTGCACCCTAAAACAATGAGCCAGTAACTGTTCACTGAGAGGACAAGTGGCATGCATCATACCATATAGATTTTGAACCATTTGAGTTTGAGGAACGACATGTCCAAATTGTTGTGAGTGTAAGTTACACTGAAAAGGCAGGGTATACATGGATTGAGATGCACTAGATACCTAAGGAATAAATTGAGTTAGAGATGCAACCTGTAAAGGTTGGCTTACATTAACTTGGGCGTGAACATGTTGAGATATGAATTATTGAATAGGAATCTGAGATGTAGGTGGAACATGTTGAGAAGTTAAATATGAAGCCACAACCGAACCAGGTTGTATGGGCATGGTAGGTTTCCAAACATTAGTAGTCATATCTGAATGTGGAGGACTCATATGAGGTTGAGCACTAACTTGAGGAGATGGAAATATCCCTGCAATAGGTTTCTCCCCTACTAAATGAGGATGATAATATAGAGGAAAATTCCCCCCAAGATTATTGTTCCCAATAGGAGGTGGATTGGGTTATTTTAGGTGTCTGTACCCATTAACATAAGCACCAACTTGCTGCTAAACTATAGGAGTAGATGGACGAGGAAGAATAGATTTTTTAGAACTCATCAAAGATGTAAAAGATGGAATTCCATATGTAGATGAAATGGGAGAGGTCCATGGACGGGATGTTGTGCTAGAAAAGGTACCATAAAATGATTGGTAGCCATAGTAGTTCCATTCATGGATAACTATCCCAAAAGATTGTAGAAGTAAACTCAAGGGTGAGTTGAAAGGAAAAGAACTAGAAAAAGGAGGCCGAGATAGAGTATGAAGAGAAGGGAAAGAATGGTCATGATCAAAATGAGCCCCTATTTACGAGTTGGGTCTCTTCTTATGGAATTTATTCAATACTCACAAGACTAGGTGGAAGTGGTTCACCATTGGGTCCAAGATATATAGCTTGTGGTTGGGTCTGAGACATAGGAAGAGAGGAGGAAAGTCTTGAAGTAATAGGAGCAAATAACTAAGGTACCTCAGGTTGTAAAACCTCAAGTTGTGTTGTGTCTAATTCAGACTCACCCTCCAATGGAGAGGTAATCTCAGGTTTCATACTCACAGGAAAAGATGATTCTGATGGATCTATCTTAGGTGGAGGAACAGAAGTACTAGCTCTTGAAGTACTATATTTGGTAGACTATGTCTTTTTTTGCTTCTAACCATGGCTAGGAGTTTCCTCATGTGGAAGAGGCGGCTTATTTTTCATTCTACGTGAAATAAGGTGTATATGGTTTTGGTCTTCCTCATTGGTTTAATAAATTTTAAAAATTAACAACAGGAAAAAATCAAAGAGGGTAATCTAGGCATAAAGGTTTACCAAGCAACTCTGAACTACAATATACTACCTTAGAGCCAAGTATTTACATACAGGTAGGAAATATCCGCAAATGTTGTGTTTGGTGTATTGAAGTATAGAAGGCAACTGACTCAGTTACCTATGGTGAAGATAACAACCTATGGTGGGCTTCCAAAATATACTCAATGAAACGTGGAAGTGCAGTCTGTGTTAGTGTCATCTAATGCCTAACTAAATGATGAGAGTGGTCCCATATACTTTTCATGCATCGATCGCCATCCAATATACTTGGAGGTTCGTGGAGAACAATATGATGCACTTACATACTTGGAATGGGATATCACCTCTGGAATGCAACGCAAGAAAGAAATGACAGCTCCTATTTTCATAAGTATTGGAACACATCTCTAAGCTAGAACTCTAGACGGTTTTGTTTATATTTCGAATGCTCCTTAAGATGAATTCAATAAATTTTATTTTTTTATCTTGAATTAAGTTTTAGTTTTCAAGGCTCACCACAAATTTCACTTGAATATCCTAAAAAAGAAATCTAGCATGATAAAATGAAACTTTTCTTTTCCATGAAAATCTATGTATGGGAGGGAAGAGAACAAATATTATGCAACATACAAGATGCAATAAACAAGATTGTTAATCAATTCCCCTAATACAATTTTTCCTGATTGTGATTCCACACACAAAACCCTAGATGCAATGCATGATGCATGAGGTTTTCCTTTTCAATTCCACTTAATTTTTAGATGAAAATTAAGATATTTTCTTAATCACCGATAAAAGAAACTATTTAGAACAATGACTAAAACACCAATTCCTTCAAGGAATCTAGTGATCAAGAAATCATTTTGGAAATTACCTAATTGACAAGAAAAAATAAAATTCAAAACAAAATATTATCAAAGGCACTCAAAACCAAAAGAAAACAAGATAAAGGATTTTGAGAGACCAAGGCACACTCAAGGACACAAGGAGGACCAACTTGAACAAAGTTAATGAGAGAGAAAACCACAAAGACAATTTTTTTCATGAAATGGGGATCAGCATAGGTGCAAATAGGCTACCAGTGCTCTGCAACACAGGTGCAAAGAAGGCCATGGAGCGCTGCAATTCTCAGCCAACAGACTAGGGGGAGCGTTGATCAAGGTAAAGCCAATTTATGACACAAAAAATCAAATGAAGCTCAATGAAAGGTCTTACTAGGTTTAATTCATACTGAGTGAGAAAATGGAGGCTTTTTTAAGATGTGAAACAAGGGCTAAGGTCAAGGAAACCACTAAGGGAAAGAAACAATCCCCATTGGAGTTGCCAATTTGTTATGCAGAATTTACGACTACAGATAGAAGTATCTTTTGTGGACCTAGTGGACTAGTCTAGAACAAGAGAATGTAAAGAATATATAGTTTCCATTAGAGAAATAGAAGAATGGAAAGAAGCTGACTTGAAATATTTTGCAAGATTTAATTTCCCCTCAACATGTATGCTCCAATCATAGCCCTAATTTCTATTATTAGAACTTTCATATACAATCATAAGAAGCCAAATATCTATGAAATGTATGTAGCATTATCCAATTACTTTATTCAATGGATCAACAAAGTATAAATATACATGAATGTAAACATAACATAACACATATAGGAAAACCTTATACTCTTTGTATTAATATGAATAGGAGAGAGTTTACAACCAAGAATATTATTTGATCATGTATAGATATCATCAAGTTGAATTTTCCTTCCTTGTCATAAATCACACCTTAATGTCACCCTAATGCATGAATATGTTGACTCTCTCAGATTCAAGGCAGTAGCATGAGGGTATGATCAGTCTCCAAAAGCGATTCCTAATGTTCTAGATGGACATAAATTTATAGGAGAGGGATGGTAGTTTAGGAATTCTTATCAATTTACCAATCTAGGATTGGGATCCACTTTAGATGGGAGGATGAGCTCAAGCGATAAAAGGTGAAATATCCAAGGTAGGATCATATAGGATTAAAAGTTCTTATCCAAGGTAAATGGTTGAAACAAATCTTGGAAGCTCATGGAAGAGGAAGCTTCAGGATTCCTTTCAATTTTCCTAAATTTCTAGAATTAGTGCACCCCCAAAAAGGGACAACTTGTTGTTGATCAACGTTGGTGTAGAATGGAGAAACCTACTGCTAAACGCAAGTCCCTAAAGGGCTAGGGTGTGCTGTGGCTTAAAAGCATTGATTTGAGGCATTCATACCAAGAAACTCAGGGATTTGGAAGAGTCATGTTTAGGGCTTTATGTGTGGATGATGAGAAGGTGTTCATAGATGGTGATTGATCCAGTTTGTAGGCGTATTGACCATATGCGAAAAAATGGCCTATAACACTCCTTCCTCCAGTTGGTCACTAGAGGTGTCTCTGTGGCTTTGCAACTCTCCATGAAATATAGTATCTCATTTACATACTTTTCTTAAGAGACAAAAAATTCCCCATCACCTTTCCATACTTCCAACCCAAGGAAGTAGTGTATGAGATGCATGTCCTTGATTTCAAATTCTCTTACAAGGTCCTCCTTACAAAATTTGATCAACTGCTCATCACCAGTTAAAATCAAATCATCAACATGTAAGATAATAATAAGTAATTTAACTTCTACCAAGATTTTATAGAGGTTTGAATCCACTTGACTTTTGATGAAGCCCAAAATGGTAAGATAGCTATCGATCTTAGTGTACTAAGCACAAGGTGCTTGTTTGAGACCGTATAATGCTCACTTAAGTCTGCACACATGAGACTCTTAATCAAATGTCTCAAAAACTTTTGATTTCTCGATGTACACCTCCCCCTCAATAACACCATTGAAAAATGTTACTTTTACATCCATTTGGTGGATCTTCCACCCTATCTGCGTATTCGGTGCAAGAATTGATCTAATGGATGAGTATCAGGCTACAGGAGCAATGGTCTCCTCATAGTCAATTCCCTCAACTTGAGAGTACCCCTTGGCCACAAATCTAGCCTTATACTTCTTTATGCTTCCATATGCTACCTTCTTCACCTTGAAGATCCATCTCGAACCCACTATTTATTTATCTGCTAGTCTTGGGACCACTTCCCAAACATTATTTTTTATAATGGATTTGTATTCATCCACCATTGCATCAACCCATACAAGTTTCTCTATTGCTTCCTCGAAAGAGGATGGCTTAGTCTCTACAATCTCAGTCATTAGATCCATGTAGCGATTGTATTGATCAGGTGACCTTCTCTACCTACACAAATTTAAAGGAGCTCACACATTCTCCCTTGCATCCTGCACAATTCTATCATCATCCTTGGTCATTTTCCCATCTCCTTTGGATGGTTCTGCTTGAGTGGATGTCTCCACTCTCTACTCCTTAATTTGTGGCTGTTCCACAACTTCATGAGAATCCTTGTTTGGAGCTAAAATATCCTATTTTCATGGGATCTAAGGCTCCCTCTCAAGAGATAACCACATCGCTTTCTCCTCATAAAAATTTACATTCATTTGCACAACTATCATTCTAAGGGATGACAAGTACACACAGTAGTTGTGTGGAGTTTTTTTGTAACCCATAAATACCTCCAACCTTATTTTTAGCTCAAGCTTCTTCCTTGACTCTTTGGATACATGGTAGTAAACCGAGGCTCCAAAAATCCTGAAGTGCAACACATCCGACTTGCTCCCAGAGAAATCCTCCTTCGGTGTAATCACACCCAAAATCTGGTGAGGACTCCATTTCTACAAATAGGTTATTGTGTTGCATTCTTTAGCCCACAAATGCAAAGGTAGGCCTTGGTTATGCAACATTTCCCTAACTACTCCCAAAATTCTATGGTTTTTTCTCTCACCCACCCCATTTTGTTGTGGGTTGTGAGGTGTTGTCAACTCTCGCCGAATGCCTTCATTTGCACATAAATTTTTAAATTAATTTGACACGTACTCACCTCCATTATCACTCATGAGACCCTTCACTTTCTTGTTGGTTTCTTTCTCAACCACTGCCTTGAATTCTACAAATTTGGAGAATGTCTCATATTTCTTCCGCATGAAGAAGATCCAACATTTCTTGGACAAGTCATTAATAAAAGTGAAAAATGAATTTTGTTTGGTTGTGGAGGCTAGAGAAAGGTCCATAGACATCAGAGTGGATCCTTTCCAAGTTTGCATGTGCTTTTTTGTCCTAATCATGGAATGTGGATTTTATGTACTTCCCTGAAGTACATCATTTGCATACATTGTAGTACTCAAATGATCCTTTAGGCAGGCTAGTGCTCATTTGCTACATAATATTCAAGGTGCCATGATGCAAATTTCCAAGTCTTTTGTGCCAAAGTTCATCGACAATATGGCTATACACTTTCTATGCCTTAGTTCTTAATGCAACACAGTCTTCCACATATAGATTATATAGGTTATTCACATGAACCCCGATATGCTTCACCTGTCCCATGGCTATGTGTCTTAGGAATGATTTTCCTTTGCTAAAGATCACATCATAACCAAAATATTCCAAAACTGCAACAGAGATGAGATTTTTCTTTAGACTTGGAATGAACATGACATCCTTAAGCCTAAGAGGGGAGCTTGACTCCCTCTGAAATGTGACTGTACCAACCCCGATAACACTATACCTTTTATCATCCCCTATCTCAATGTGCATCTGGAGATATTTCTCCTCCAAGTCACTGAAAAATTTCTACAGTGTGTCATATGGAACAAGGAACCTAAGTCAAAGTATCACACACTCCCCATCGCTCTGTTGGCCATGCACACAACTAGGGTAAAGTCATGCTCAAACTATGAAGCCAAGGCTTCACCTATTGCTCCTACTAGCATCTTCTTGCTTTCCTTTTTGTGTTGAGACTTCATGGCAGAGTACCCGAATTCATGACAATGGAAGCATTTAAATTTTGAAAAATATTTCTTTTTTCCCCCTTGGCTAGATCCTAGTTTGGTTTGAGATTTCTTCCCTTTTCCTTTCTTTCCCTTTGTAACCAATGCAAATTTTTCTTCATCCTCATCCTTGGATGAAATCCCATTTCCCTGGGGATGATAATTAGATTCATGCTTGAGAACAATCTCATTTTCCAATGAAAACTCATAAAGTTTTAATCATGAGAAGTCAGTTTCAATCTCAAATATAAGTGACATAGGAGCACCAAACCTAGTGATGTTGTTATATTGTATAAAGTGAATAAATTCCTTGTCATTTAATTTTTTGAGTTTAATTTCTTCTAACCACTGGGTAAAATAATTTGTAGCAATGAGGATATACTAGTGCTGCTTTGATGAGTTTTGAAGGATTTCTTTGATAACATCAAGGCCCCAGAGTTGAAATGGTTCTTCGACTACTACAGGGAGTAGTGGGGTGGCTGACCTTTGATCACGATCGACGCATTTCTAGCAAGCCTGCGACTTGCTAACATAACCACATTAATCCTTAAAAATAGTTGTCCAATTGTAACCATCCCTCATAAATTTGTGCGTTGTGGTGTCACCCCCATAGTGGCCACCTTTCAGCCCATCACGTAGATCCTTCAGAACCTTGTCTGTATATTGCAACTCAAGGCACCTTGAAAAAATCCATTATGGTGCATCTGAAAAAACACTCCATGGACCAGTTGATATTATAGAGCCTTTAAGAAAATTTACCTTTTCTATTTAATTGAAAAGTGTGAGGAAAAGGTGCCTTGTTTTAAAATTTGTCATAACTTTGCATACTAGGGTGCTGTGGACATGGAATGAGGAATGCGATCAATATTATACATTTCAATTTCCTTCTCCCATTTGGAGAGACCTTATTAGGGAGCATCCTTTGCTTCGATTTCCATTCTGCATTGGTCGTGACCTTTAGTAGTGTGAACTAGTTTGAACTCTAGATAATATTATTCAATACAGGTCAACCAATTAGCCCTCTTCTCAATGAGCTCTTATTGCAAAAGCAACATTCTTACTGTTGGGTGAGGTACAAATACAATGGTGTGTGCTTTCAATAAGTACGGCCTGAAATAATTCACTTCCATATATATTGCTTACATATTTATCAATGGCAACACAATTTAATTCTAGTCCCTATAGACTAGCGCTCATAAAGAGATAGACCATTCATTTCCTTCTTATCCTTCTAAGTTAATATAGTGACAATCAATAAATCTGAAGCAAATGTATAGAGCAGGAAATCCTTACCATAATCTAGACTAAAAAGTGCAGGTGCATCGACAATAAATTGTTTAATCCAAGAAAAAGAGTCTTTCTCCCATTCACCCCAGTTATATATTACATATTTCTTAACCATCTCCTATATGGGTTTGACTATCAATGCGTAATCAGATATGAATTTTCTGCGGAAAATGATTTTCCTTAAGCAAGACTGCATGGCTTTCTTATTCACTGGGAACAAGATCTGTGTGATAACCTTAACCCTCTCAGGGTCAATCTTGATACCACTCTTTGCTATGATGTGCCCTATCAAGATCCCTTCGGAAACACCAAATATGCTTTTCTTGGGATTCATAGAAATTCCATTCTTTCAACACCACTCAAATATCTATTTTCGATGACATACATGATATGACCTTATCTTAGCAAATATGATGACATCATCTAAGTATACAAAATAAAATTGACCTATAAGGCCATGAAAGGTAATTTGCATTTCTCTTTGAAAGGTTCCACTAACATTGATTAGCCCAAATGGCATTATTTTGAAAGCAAACATTCCCCATTTAGTCCAAAATGTAGTTTTCAATCTATCAAGTTCTGCTACTAGCACTTGATTATAACCTGAAAATCCATCTAGTAGCAAAAACATTTCATCGCCAAACATTATTTGGAATATCTACTCCATGGATGGAACCAGATAATTATCTTTTTCAGAAGTTCAATTAAGATTTCAAAAATCAACACGTAGACGTATTTCTATGGACTTTTTTCTGAGTAGGACCAAGTTGGAACCCACGTGGAATTTATGACATTGAAAATGATCTCAGCATCCAAAAAATTTCTCAATTCCTTTTGAATAAGAGTTTCTAGTGTTAGATGAACTTTTTGTAGCTTCTATTGGAATGGTTTCACCCCTTGTTTTATGGGAATCATGTGCTAGATGATGTGGGTATCATAACTCTTTAAATGTTCATATGTCCAAGAGAACACATCCTAATACTACTTGAATAAATGAATAAATTCTTTTCGCTCCTGTGGGGAACAACAAGTACCGAGATTAACATACTCCAGATCTTGTGGGGTTCCCAAATCAACTTTTTCAGATGCAATATTTTAACTCTGAGTCTTTGTGTTTGTTGGCCCTCTAAACTAGTTCTGCAAGTCATATAATTTCTCCATGGACACCACACCTTTTGGCATAGTGTTTCCTTTCGGTGCTTGAGATGCTTCTTGTAGAGCCTTCTCATGCTCATTCTCTTCTATGATGAAATCTTTAAATACATCAATATTCTCCATAAAGTGTAGTCTATGTTGGTCATCATTGAAAACATCTAAATTAGTGACATTGTCAGGTAAATATTGTTTATATAGAATTTCAATAGAAAAACCATTTTTAATGGAAACATCCTAGCAACAACATTTACTAATGTTATTGTTGTTGTGTTTCTAATTTTTGGAACATAAAAAATATTGAAAGCTTTAAAATTATTTATCAAACGCCATACCTCCTATTGGTACTTCTTGCTTTCCTTTTTGTGTGGAGACTTTGTTGCATAATACCCAAATTCATTACAATGGAAGCATTTAATTTTTGAAAAAGATTTCTTCTTCCCCCTTTTCTAGATTTTGGTTTGGCTTGAGATTTCTTCCCTTTTCCTTTCTTTCCCTTTCGAACCAATGAAAATTTTCTTCGTCCTCATCCTTGGATGAAGTCCCATTTCTAGTGTTGGCCCTCAGTTTTGGTCTATTTGTGCTTAAGGAAACTTACTTAATCCTTATATTTTCCATCACATCCATCTTATTTTGATGTATTTTATGCATATTCAGGTGTTTAATTTTAATTTTGCAATTTCTAGAAGTTTTTATGAAAATTGAGTTTCAAGAGCAATTTTGGGCTGAATCAGAAATTCCTATAATAGCTATGTGGATGACATATTTGTAGGACACTTCGGCTCGAGCTGGATGCATGAATAGAAAGCTTGAGAAATAGGACTAAGCTAACTTCACTTGGTTCTATCAAAACAAGCTTTATTAGGCCTGGTCGAGGCTGGTCAAACATGACTAGTCACCCAGAAAATCCCTAGGAAATAGGGCAGTTTTTGAGATTTTATGGGATTGACCATATTTCTTGGGATGGATTGGATGAGTTAGACTTAGATAGGTGGATATGAGTAGATATGATTGTTAGAAAGATTATAGATCATTTTTTTTCACAAAACCTCCATTTAAAGCCGAGACTTTGATGGCTTATGTGTGTAATTTATATGTAACTTTTGTATAGTTTTATGCTGAGACACTTTGGAGTTGGAAGCTAATTTGAAGAAACTATTTCATTTCAATTTTTTGTTCATGCTTGGTTGATTTACTTAAGTTTTTGTAGCTGAGATTTCTTCAAGTGTGTAAGGCAAGGGTGGAGGGACCCCACACCAAGCTAAGTGCACTTCTTGGTTCAATTTTCATAGTTTTTATAGATTAGTTCTTGTTTCAAATGTATTTAGATGTGTGATGATTTCTGAATGAATATTGGTTTAATTCTAATCTATATATGAAGGCACACACAGGAATTTAAGTTAAATTCCCTTTCTATTTGATCTTGAACTAAAACTGAATTTCATTCTCCATTTCTTATTTGAAGTTATTTATGCATTTATGGTTTGAAGCAATGATGATTGTGATATAGTAGGATTGTGAAGAAGGACAATCTGGGCCTCCTTAGTTAGGAGCCTCTTCTTTTACATCTTTTACATCATAAACCATTTTTAAGTAGTGCTCTTAAATTTATCTTCATGAAAGTAGTATTGTAGGGAAGGACAACCTAGTTCTCCTAAGTTAGGAGCCTCTTCCCTCATATATTACATAAATGAATTAGAAATTGTTAAAATAGGTTTATATTTGTAATTTGTACTTCTTTAAATATTCAAACTTTATCTTCTAAACTTGATTATATCTGATGTCCATATATTGTGGATTTGCCTCCATGATTTACAAACCAGGATTGATAATTAAATACTTGTGTTAATTTATGTTAATAAATTAGCCCAACATCTAGTATTTTGCATTATTTCGTCCTATACCAAATTAGACCATAACCATTCCTAATTCAGTAGTTTCTTCCCCCCATTCACTTAATCTTGAGAGTTATGCTAGCTCTTGGGAAGGATGAGAAGGGATAAGGTTACCAATTCATCCTTTAAAAGAGTAGAACCAACTCTTTCAAGCTCATCACGAAGTTGTGTGAACCTACTCAGATACTACGGGATAGTGTCATTCTTTTGCATCTTGATATTTCAATTTTTATCCTTGAGCACCAACTTCCTATGGTCACTAGTATTATGAAACAGATCTACCAGTTCCTGCTACATTACATAAGGATTTTCTTTCCCATGGAGGTTGATGACAATGTGGTGTCGTACTCCCTCCAATAATATTATCCTCACCTTGGCTACATCTTTCTTCCACTGATCAAGGTTCTAGGCATCAAATTTCATTAGTTTTGCAACATCTCTCTTGAAATGTATTCTAGCAATCCATTGTCATTGAATACTACCTCCATGTGATATTTCCATGTGTTGAAATTAGAGCTCCCTTCCAAGGCATACTTTAGCCTCAACCCATTGAAGGTCATCTTCTCAACTTGAAGAGGTCTTGCTACACTAAACTGCAAATTCAAACCTCTTGAGAAACAACTTTGAAATTCTTGCTCTAATGTGAATCCTGCTCTGATACCATGTAGAAATTATGGTGTAGATTTGAAACTTCTAATGAAGTTTTTAATCAAACTCATCAGACACAAACCTACTTTGTTGTTCTACGGAAGTTAATTCACAATTTAGAACCAAAATTTCAGACATGTAATAAGAAATAACACACATGCACATATTATTTTTCATGCGGAAAGCAATATTCTAAAAAACCCAATTCTTACTTGCATTAATCTAATGAATATACATGTATTACAATTTGTTTGTTCAACTAAGCATAACCTACAAGTGAATAACCTATCTCTCCACTCACTAAGAAGCTCTAACCCATACTTAGTCAATTTCCGCCTCTTCTTGAGCCCCTATTTCCTTGCATAATTCCTTGAGAAATTATGTCCTTATTATTTAGGAATTTATACAAAATGGATTACGCACTACCCAATGTTGATCATCTGACTACATGCAAGACATGTATACTCAACACTAGTCTACAATTGATGTTACATTACTTTGGAATCTCCACCAAAGCTGGGGAACTCATGTTTTTTGCATGCACTAACTATTTTGGGATGATTGATCAGTTAACTAAATAAGGTTCAAGAGGGAACTTTGGATGGAACCAAACTATCTATGAAGATCTTAAAAAGGAAGGTACAAATATGGAAAATATGGCTGAAAGATCTAAAAAAACCCAGACTTCTTACTCATCTAGACTCCTCCTATAAAGGTGGAAGCATACTAGAATCCCTAAAAGGATAAATTCCACTTCGACGAGAAAAACAGAGTAGATCAAGGCCTAAGCGGGCTAAGAGAATGGTCAACCAACCCAGTAGATTGCTCTCATCAAAACATAGACAAAGATCATAAAAATTCCCCGAAACCCTAAAATTGTAGGTACTAACATGATTCAGGGGATATCACACTTTTTGGGCCAGAAAGTGTGTTATGGACCTCCAGATCATAGGTTTGGGATAGAAAAGTGTGATTTCTGCTCCTTAGTTCTCGAGCGGAAAGTCTCGGAAAAATTTTCCAACTTTGTTGTGGGTGGTTCCTGTGACCTGTGGAAATAACCAGAAAACTTGTGGAAGTTAGAAATTTGATTGATCTAGGGTTAGAATGCTAGTAAACAACATTAAGAGAATTAAAAAAGAAAAACCCTAAGCTAAAAACTGAAGGTCACCGAGGTTTCTGAATCAGAATTAAAAACGCAGTGGACTCTCCATTTGTTAGAGTGTTCTCTTCTCAAAGGTGTACAAAAAGAAACCACTTTAGACTGTGGATGAAAAACATCCCTAAGAGTAAAAATGGTTGTTTAAATAGTGTGGATCTACAGTAAATGGTAGAAAGAAAACCTACCAAAGCCCTGACCTATGTAACATAAATAGTTAAACAACAAAATGGAATAAGAAAATAAGTGTCAGTAACTCCAATAATCCAATGGAAACCAGATATATAAATAATATATTTTATTAGATGACACCTGTGAAGGGAACAAATGATGTTACTAGTCCCCCTCTAATGGATGGGTTCTTGGCTATCCTCAATGTCTTCACCTTTTGTAGAGTCTCTCTCCTCTATAATGTGTAAAACCCAACAAACAAAATGTTTGAGCTCAATGAGAAATCAAATGGAAAAGAAAATGGTGTGCGACAATGATAATAATCAGAGGTTCAATAGTGAGTGCAAGAATGAAAATGATCGAAAGTGAAGAATGAATGAAAAACCCTTCAATTTATAACAAAATATTAGGTTATTCTTGAATAATGGGAAATAATAAAATACTATTAACCAAATTCTAGAATTAACCATTTGGAATATTTTATTATATTTGGTTGGAGGGAAAAAATATTTAAACTTTTATTTGGAAATAATAAATAAATAAATGATTTATTTAACACCTCAATAAATATGGTTAAGGAATAATAAACAAATAATGATTTATTTAAGAATTCTTACGGGATTTAGTCAAACTTGACAAGGAATAATAACTAATTAGTGATTAATTAATTATTCCTAGACAAAAATAAAATAATTAATGATTTATCTATTTATTTCTCATAATTGGGTCAAATATGACAAGGAATATTAGTTAAACAATGGTATAATTAATTATTCCTAGAAGATAATTAAATAAATAGTGATTTATTTAATTATTCTTCATGGGTTTAATTATAAGTGACTTAACAAATGTGTTTTATTGAGTAATTTCTTACAGTGAAATAAATTTTACTATGGTAAAATTGGCCCTACATGGTGTACTTCGATCCATCTAGTAAATTATGGCTAGACGATCATCTTTTGGTGATAACATGGATGTTGGCATCCGCAATGGAAAATAAGGAGGCAACTTGGAAATGGGTTTTACTTCTTCGACGCTGATTTCTTCAAGGCCACTGACCACTTCCTCCTCATCCAAGTCCTACGGTTCAATTGGCTATTTTTTTAATCTATTTTTCCCTTCTGTCTTTGCTCGGTTGCAAGTTTCCACGATGATTGTCGAACCGGGGTTTGCTACGGCTTTTTCTGCTTCTTAGCTATTGCTTCTGAGGCATTAGGCTACTTTCTAATGGATCTCAACATTGTAGTATGGGCAGGTTGTGCAAAGTCATGATATATCCAAGCCCTCATTGTAGGAATTCCTTCTCAAACTCTGCCCAATTCCACTCAGACATCCAAAAATTCGCTTGGCTCACACTTAGGTGCAAAATCACAAAATAAGATCTCTGAAATCAAGTGTACGAATGTGGATCAGGGTGCCATATTTATAGAATTTTTCAAATTCAAAGCACTTTATTCCTTCCATATCTCATTCATTAATTTGTTCTTGGTGGAAAATTTTCATAGATATGCTCTTTAAATGCATTTCCCCTACTACTTTTAACAACAAAATCACAGTCAAATCAACTATAGTTGTTCCAACGGTCACTTTCTGGGTAGGTTGTGTGGAACCCATCCTTATGGCGCAACTACCTTATTGCAACTTCCACCTATGCCATCTTCTTAAACAACACGCATTCCTCCTTATCTGATAGAATTTTTCCCCGGCAGAGTAGTTTATAGTCTTGCACTCTCTTTCAACTACCAAAAGAGCTAATACTTTGGTGTTGTCATGTAGTCATTGTACAAGGGTGGGATCCTCCCTGTAAACCTTCAATCTTCTCCCATTAATTTGGATAGGAAACAATTTCCCATTCAGCTTCACAAATTGAACTGTGCCAACATCTGAAACATCCTTAATCACCTATGGGCCTAGCCAATGCATCTAAACCTCCCCAGAAATTTGGTAAACTTGTTGTCATACATCAGGACCAAATCTCGATTCTTAAAAGTACACTTCTTAATGTGACTATCATGCCATGCCTTTTCTCTAGCTTTTTGCACCTGTTGATGAAATCCAGCCAAAAAGCGATCTTCGTCTAATGCAACTAGTTGCGCTAGGAGTTCCTTCATTACGTCGTGATCTGCCATCTCGGTTACTACTATGATCATTAGGTTGGGCACTATATATTCCATCGACATCACTACTTTGTTTCCATAAACTAGTCGAAATGGTGTTTTCCCAATCAATTTCTTATAGGTCATCCTATATGCCCATAGAACCATTGGTATGTGCACATCCCAATCATTCCTATTAACATTACAGACCTTTGTTAGGGAATTCTCCAAGATCTTGTTGAAGGATTCGATAGTTCCATTCCCTTGGGGATGGTATGGTGTACAATTCTGATGGTACATCTAGAATTCTACTGCTAAGGCCACAATTGTCTCATTCAGGAAGCGTGAACTTCTGTCGCTCATCAGAATCTCCAGGCACCCAAACCTTGAAAGAATAAATTTGAATATAAACATTGTAGCAATTATCATTCTGCAATCCTTCATAGCTTGTGCCTTGGCCGACTTGGTTAAGTACTCTGTCGTAGTGATAGTATAATGTGCTCTCGTCTTCTTCCCTGGTGGATAATAGGTATAATAAAGTCAATTACCCATTTATCAAATGCTTGTAGCATGACTTGTGGATTTAACAACATTTCATCCCTTCCCGATGGCCTCCTAATCCTTTGACACACATCACATGCATTGCAGTACTCCTTAGAATCTTTATGTACTATAGGCCACCATAATCTTGCACAATAATTTTCTACATAGTTTCCTTGCCTGCATAGTGTCCTACAATGACACCACCATGTGCTTCAACTAGAATTCTGTGTCTTTGATATTGAGGCACATATTGGCGTAGAACTTCATCCAATCCCATCTTATATAAGTGTCATTCAATCAAGGAAAAATCTATAGCCCTAACAACTTATTCCTTCTTTTGTTGTGTTTTATAACCTTCAGGAGCTATGCCACTAGATAGAAAATGAATAATGTCTCAAAAATGCTCATCTTCAACTCTGACAGCAGGTTACATGTCAGGTGATCCTTCATCTATATTAGTGGGATTTTCACCATTCTAGATTTAAGAGAGGTTATCAGGTCTAGAATTCAATCTCTCGGGCTTAAATATCACTTCAAAATCATACTCCTCAAAAAGAAGCAACCATCTACAGATTCCCCCCCCCCCCCGAACACGGGCTTCTTGACCACGTACTTCAAATACAAATGCTTCATGTACATTTTAAAGTGCACACCTAGTAGGTAATATCTAAATTTTTGTAGTTCATAAACCATGGCCAATCCTTCTCGCTCTGTGGTTGAATAGTTCTTCTCTGCCTTAAATAGTTTTCAACTAGCGAAGTCATCCAAAATGGATCCCGTTTTGCCTCTGGATCAAAGTCTTCAAATGCAGATGAAATTGGGATCAATTCAAAGTGATTGTTAATATTATTCCAATGGTGCGAATGACGTGTAAATCCGAGTTTGAATGAAGATGTTAGAGCTAGTCAAAGTTTTTGGAAAATTAGGACAAAAAATTCAAAAGTCAAAGGTCAAATTTGAATGGTCAATGGTAAATGCTTAGGTCAGTAGGGACAGATGTCAACCCGGGAATGAGCCATGGGTCCTGGATGATGTCAGCAGAGGAGGTGACATGTCAAATTGTGATTGGTTCATATGGGCCAATCTCATGGTCACACGTGGTAGCCTGAATTTTTTCCAATGAGGCCCTATTTCCAAAATTTTGGGCATCAGAGAGGATTGAACCCCTAACTTCCTAGAATGGCTATGTTTTTGCAGGAACCAGCTCAAAAGATGAGCTACCACAGGTCTTGGTAATAGAAGCGAACAGGTTGTATTTATTTTGTATCGACCTTTTCGCCAGAAAAAGGCTGAACGGTCGAGGTCAAACCCACGACTGCTGGACCTTTGGAATTATCATTATCATATAGTTTGAAGTACATTGCAATATCCCACATTCTCCGCAAGTCACAACAACATGTGGTATATTAATACCATATGATTAATGTTTAAACCAATGGATATATCATATATCACCGCCAAACAAACCATATACGTTGTAACAACATAATAAACGGAGGAATGGTTGAATGGGGCGTTCGAACCCTCGACCTACCAAAACCATATATATGCAATGCTTTAACACACCTCTGCTAACCAACATGTGAAGGGGTGAGACTTGGCTAACCAAGCCACCAATATTTTATGTAAACAGTTGCACGTGATGAACCCGCCATACCACCAACGTGCAAACCGAGGTATTTTGGAGCAGGCCAAGGTGGTTTTGTGTTAGTAGAGAGTGTTTTTGTAGGGACAAAGGTGGTTTCAGACTATTCTAGGGGGTTTGGAGGTCACGTGGCCGAATATGGTCAAGTTTATACTCGTTTGACTTGAAGTTTCAAGGTAAACGCAATGGTGAGGTCCATTTTCTTATTTGAGACTCTGCTTTTGAGCTCATACCTATAACAACATTTCAAACACAAAATAAAGAGGTCAGCACTGGAAGCTAAAGGACCAGGGGATGTAGCCAAGAAGTCTGGTGAACTGCTTTATTAAATTTTGTTGTGTTGATGTGTTTGAATGTATTTTCTTGTTTATGTGTTTATGTTATTTGCAATATTTTCGATCCGTTGCACTAAGTAACATAAACAACTTCACATAAAGCCTATAATACATTTTTCATTAACAGATCAAATGGTATCAGAGCAGCAAGGTTTTTAGGGTTTGACATGTTTTGTGTGAAGATTTGATTGCTTACTAGGTTGAGGCTTGGATGAGGTGAAGGTGAACTTGTTGAGGCGAATCTAGAGATTGGAAGGGTCTTTTCACAAAGAAGGATGGCAGATGAAACTCCACTTGGGTCAGAATCCCAATTCTTGGATAGTTTCATAAGGGTATGTGCAATGGCGAAAGAGATGTATTGTGAGTTTAAGAAGAACAAAGATGAAGGCACTTCATCACCTAAAGATCAAGAAGATAAGGGAAACAGAGGAATTCTTCCTCCACCATCTCCTCCATCATCACCATCATCATCATCATCCTCTTCTTCTTACAAATCTAGTCCTTCTAAGAAGAAAGAGAAGAAATCCTCTTTGATCAAATTACATGTAAAATTTGATTTTCCAATTTATGATGGAGAACTTAACGGTGAAAAGCTTGATAATTGGATAAGATAGATTGAAGTGTATTGCAGGGGTAGAAAGTTTTTTCAGAAAGGAAGAAGATCCAGTTTGCTAGCCTTCGACTTGGAGGAACTGCACTTGTATAGTGGGGAGGCAAGACACAACCATATCTCCAAAACCATGGTAAAATCATTTCAACTTGGAATGAATTTGTTTCTGCTATTCAAAAGAAATTTTATCCTTTGGCTTATATGCAACAAGCAATGATGAGTTGGTAAACACTGTTAGGACCTCACGTTGTCCCTTTTTGACCATACATTTTTCTATCATGTCATCCTTTTTCAACCTATATTTAATGTCCTTGTCATTGCTTTAACCCAATTGTTCCAAAGGTACACAATATTTCTTCTCATCACTATACGTTTAATTATTTTACATATAATTATGCTATCTTCATAGTTAATCATTGAATTGGATAGTTGCTGAAACAGTTAAAGAACGGTGTGCAGTCCACGTTGCTAATACTAATTGGAGACTGCAAGATTACTTCTATAGTTGTTGAAACAGTAAGAACGACGTGCAAATCTTGCGGCTGAAACAGTTGTGAGTTGCATTCTAGATTTGACAGCAACAGAAGAAGATCATCGAAGGAGCTGCTACACTGGATGTAATGACCATGATCCAAAGTCAGCATTACTGTAACAACATTTTGTTGATGGGAAAACTGATTTCCCTATTTTTGTATATTGGGTTAAAATAGGGCTTACAATGTAATCTATTGTAATGGATGTCTCCTCTTTAAAAAGAGGAGACATCTACATTAGACGGGGATGAACAGATTACAAGGAAGGTCTAGCTTAAGGAACAGAACTGGAATCTTTTTGTAACATGACATATTGATGGATGAATAAAATAATGTTCTGAACATTTCTTTCTAGTTCTTGTTTCCTAGGGAATCTTGTGAGAAGGACAGGGCCCACCTTCATCACACGATTCACCCATTATATTCTTGCAGTGTGTTAAGTGTGTTTCTTACCCATACCTTGTTATAAGTTTTGTTTACTGGATGTTACTTATGCATTATTGCTGAACTTTTTTTTCTTTATTTGATCTCTACATTTTCATGAGAGTTTTGTTGGCAATTGAGTTTACAGAGTGGGTTGACAAGCTTGGTAATTAGAAATAGGTGCTAAAGGTTCCTACTTTGGGAATAGGGTCTTGTTCTCTGTTATAGCATAACTAGTGCTTTCCTTTGCAGATTGATTCCTTTTTCATTAGATAACTCTTTTAATGAAATTCAGCGTTCTTTGGTAATTATCTGCAATAGATTATTTTTTTTGTAACTCAGAGTGGAGCTTCAGTTTGCTTAGAACAAGGTGTAACTAGTTTATTTATTACTACAACTTTTATTACTTTTAAGATTGAGTACATACAGTACGTAGTTGCCTTTGAAATAAATAGACTTCCCTGGGTTGACAATTTATGTAGCATTTGGTTGTTTGAATTAATAAGAAATTAAAGTGACCAACATTTTGGTGTCGTTGCTGGGGAAGGCAATCATAGATTTTAAAAGCATTAATGATTTTCTTCTAGATGTGCAGAATGCATGAGAGGACACAAGAAAACTAATCCTACAAGTGGCAAGGGCAAAGGAAGAGGAGGAAGAAAAACTTTTATTGATGGGATTATCTCAAAAGCTGAAACTTCTCAGAGGCTAAGCTCTTGGAAGCCACAGACTCAGCACTCTCTCCAAACAAACTACGGAACAGAGGAAGTTGTGAGCCCTAAAAGGGTTGAAGAGATAGTAGAAAATACTGAGGAACCAGAAGAAGACATTGAAGAAACAATAGAAGATATTGAGGGACCAGTGGAAGACATTGAGAAACCAGTTCAAGACATTGAGGTTCCAACGGAAAGCGCTGAAGACCAGGCAAGTGCAACAGGGGAACAACCAATGGATGGAAACAATGAAGGACTCTTTGGTGGGGGAAATGGAGGAGGAGAAGGAAGAGGCGAGAATTCTCTCTCCACCGTAGGATTTCCTATCAGGGATCTTCCCAGAGGGGCAACTGCTATGAAGAACATCCCACTTTCAGCCTTACCCAACTTCCATGGTTTATCTCCTGAAGACCCTGATGAGTTTTTTTTTGAGTTTGATATATTGTGTAGAAGTTATGATTATGTTACTAATGCTCAGAAGTTGAAGCTATTTCCAGCAACATTAAAAGGAAATGCACGAAGATGGTTTATGAGCCTGGGAGGTCATGTGATCACAACATGGGAACAAATGAAGGAGAAGTTCTTGGACAAATATCAAGACTACTGCCGAACAAGAGAAGAGAGGGAGGAATTATTTAAGATGGTTCAGAAGGATGAAGAAAATCTAGAGGACTTTGTGGAAAGACTACAATACAATCTGCAGAAATCCGATCATCCCAATGTAAGTAAAGATATTCTTAATACAATATTATTGAAAGGGGTAAGGGATGATTGTTTAGACATGCTAAATATGCTTGGTAAAGGGGACATATCTAAAGAATCGTATGATGAAATTGTCAAACTCTGTAAGAGATGTTCAAGAGGAGCTACAAATAGATCAAAAAGCAAGGATAATACATATTCAAGAGTCCAAAAATCAGCCAGTGGAGGAGCAACAAGAGTTGAAATAGGTAATCTACTTGAGGAATTTAAGACTAAAATGTTAAGTTCTTTTGCTTCATAGATTGATACCTTGTAGGTTAAAAAGAAACAGGCAGAGGTAGAAGCCGCTTTGGCCATTTTCTGTCCTAAATGCAGAGAAAAACATCCTCTAAGGGAATGCCCATTGGACAAGGTACCAATTTGCACCATTTGTGAGAAGGACCATGAAACTCAACAATGCCCTTCTTTACTAGGAATAAAAGTAGCATTGCAACCAACTGAGGAGGAAGCTGAAGTAGTTTATTTGCTGACATAAAGGAAGCAATGGCAACCACGAGGACAAGGTATGAACTCTAATATGCCATTTAATCGTTGCAATAATTATCCTTCTTTTAATCAAGCAGACTACCCACCCTTCAATTAGATGCAATACCCACCCTTTAATCAAATGAATTTCCCACCCATGCAACAAACAAACCCCCCCTTTGTAGACCCTACAATGTGGACTCCTTGGCCTCCACAACAACCTTATTTTAATCAATGGAACCCAAACTGGAGAGCTCAACAAATCTTGTTCCCAAACAAATTTCCATAGTTTCAACAACCACTCTCCCTACCATCAGGTTCCCCACCAAATAATCAGACAATAAGACCCCAGCTACCTATACTGCCAAACCCTAATCGTAATAATAAAGATGTGCAAGTTATTGATATTCAAAACCAGCTTACATCTCCTGCCCTCCCTGCACAGTGTAATGATATTCATCTACGATCTAGGAGAGTAGTTGAGTCTATTATTGATGATATTACTTCTTCTGACTCTGACAAAGAAGAGACAGAAAGGAATAATTTACCTAATAAGGGTGCTGAAACAATAGAGTCATCCTCTAATAAAACTACTGAAACAGTAGAGCCACCATTCCCTGAGCATCTAGCTCTCACTAAAACACCTGAGCCACCTGCTTTTAACCTTCTAGGTGTTACCGAGAATAGTGTCCACTAAGATGCTACTATTCCCACTAAGATGGGTGGCTATATTAGAAACAAACAAGTAAAGTCTACTATTGTTTTCTTTTATGAAAATAGACAAGCAGAGAACCAAGGAGACCAACCTGAGTCTTGCGCTTGATTCCCTCTCCTTCTTGATAGAGCTTCTCACTTCTTCTTCGTCTTCCCAGCTTCAAAAAGAACCTGTGGAATCATAGCAACATATTACTATTGAAGAAACAAAGATCTATATTCATAAATAACACAGGATCAGATGTGTGTTAACCATATAAATGCATATATAAACAAGTACACAAGAATATGGAAGAAAAAGAGAATAACTTTATTAAGATGAAAAGTAGCAAGAGGATTACAACCATATTTTCCGACCCAGCATCATCCTCCAGCTAGGAAGCCCTTCTTCGCCTCAAGCAAAGCTTAGATCACCCAACACTATGAATGTACACCAGAAAACCAACAACACTTCTCTATAAGATACAAAATTCTAGCCCGGGATCTCTGTGATGAGGGATCCATATATAGATGATTACAGAGAGGTGAGTCATCTTCTGGGATCTTGATTAGTGTCCTCTCTCTGATAGTTCCTGCTTCCACTTGGAGAATGATGATCTCTTACTCATCCTTGGTCGAAAATAGAGAGGCAAGTGTCAAGGGGAAGCTTCTTTGGAAGATTCCAGATCTTCCACCTCGCATTTTGTCGCTACTGTCCATTACAACCATCGCACCTACAGAGGAGCAATCAGTATGCATCACCCTTGTACACTAGGAAGGTGATATGCTCAACTCTGCATTGAGCTTCAGTATGGTCAGTTTTGACCATTTATGAGCATTTTCAGTGAGATTCTGGGAGATGATGTAATCAAGCTGACCTTGTTCCTTTAGGCAGTGAAGCAACACTTTTAGGGACTTTAGGAGCCCTCAGTTTATGGACATTTATGATTGGGGTTGAAGTGCCCAAAAATGTCTATAACAGTTGCCCCCTAAAGCATGAGGTCGTTAATCTCTCTGATGTCGGCTAAAATGCTTTACTATGAGGATCTGAAGTTTTCTGAGCTGGGAGGTGACTTGTAATAAGATACATACAATACATTAATTTGACAACATTTTTTCATGATCTAGTTGAGGTGGGCATTCCCATGCTCAACTTTATAAATTCATTTTCATGTACATAGGACAGACATTCATCTGTGTGACAGACCGATGATATGGATTCATCATCCTTTGATTTGGATGATCATCTATTCGGCAATGATATACACTTGATGTCTTTATATTCCAGAATATATCGCAGTGTGGATGGATGAAACTAGATCCGGGGTCTTCAAAACACGTTCAATATTCACTCAGAGTACAAGTCGATCCATGTGAAAAATGTTTTGGAGTTGAACATGGAAAGACATCGCCTGATTACCAGCCAATGATGTAAGCTTTTAACAGGCGCGAGAGGAATCACCGATAATGACAATGACCCTCAAGGTACTACAGTACAATTCACGTGGTGTGAAAAAGGACTTGGCATTGAACACCATGTAAAATCTCTCGGTCAAAGGCCATTGGTGTAAACCTATCGCCGAAAGTGAGAAACTTGCCATTGAGGCATGCAAGCTTCAAAGTACTGAAAGGGTTATTCCTAAGTCAACTTCTTAGATAATGAGTTGATGTCGACAAGAAGCGACCCATCGCAGGAGGGCCTTAATGAATCCCACATCAATGACAGAAAATGAAGAAAATTATTTTGGAGGTGAAAACAAACTGACGATATAGGGTACAGGGTGGCGGTCATGAAGGAATGAAGCATGAATGTGTTGCAGTGGGTGAGACACAGGTGAATTGTCTGAATGACTTCTCTTGAACATATCGGCGACACTGACGATGGATTGGTAGCATTAAGCCCAAAGATGGATGGTGTGATGGACCAATGATGATGACCAGTGAACGGAACAAACCAACCCGACATGGATGCGGAAGGAAAGTGTCATGTTCAAGAGCGACTTGCTACCAATAAAGTTTCTTCATGTTTTCTTCCCAATTTTTCTGAGTCATTGCTGACCAGTACCTCTTTATTTTTGTCAAGCTTGAGGAGGATAACATATGCTTGTTCTATAATCCGCCCTTCAGGTGAACCTATTGCTATATTTTAGCGAGCCTAGTGACAGTGAAACTCGCTCTTGTCCATTTGGGCGAGTTTGTCGCTATTAGGTTTTAACGAGTTTAACGACAAAGCTAACTCGGTCCCTTTCAACTTTAGAGAGTCTGACAGGAATGGAAAGGAGACTCCAACGATTCTTTTTTGTCATATAATCCCTTAAGTTCGAAAAAGCGTAAAATAATACAAAAGGGATGGATTTTTGATAGTTTTAACTAGCTGAACAAGACAAGCGCTCGATCTTTTTGTGTAATAATCCCTCAGGTCCAAAAAGATTAAAATCTAGAGGAGGGATAGCACTTCCGATGACTTTAACGAGCCGGAGAGGCCAATCACTTGGCAATCTTTTCATATTTTACGAGTCAGGTGAAAAGAGCTTAAAGAGGACTCGTTTTCGAGGAATG
>APFE031130948.1:44035-55820 GCA_000404065.3 Pinus taeda
ACTGGGGGAAACATTTGCTCATGACTTATGTTTATTTTTTAACGAGCTTGAACTATGCACTAAAACTGCTCGTGGAGGGTTTATTTTTTAATGAGCTTGAACCCTGCGGTAACATTGCTCGCAATGATGGTCATACAGTTTTTGATTCACCATTAGCATTTTGTTCTTTCAAAGATTGTACTACCTATTCATTTTCTTCATCAAATCGATTAGAAATGAAAACATATGCCTGATAAATGAGTTAAGAACACTAGTATTTTACTTGAATTACGTGCATGGTAAATTAAAAGTGACTTTTACCTCTCATTTTACCATTACATTTGAATTTGGTTTGTTGGAGCTCTGGAGGTGCTTTTCCCCCCTGATTTTCACCAGCGGATTCTGGGAGATTCTGTGGACGATTCTTGACACCGTTCGGACCAGGTAGGTGCTAAACTTGTGCTCTTCAATTGCATGCCTTTCATTTTGGATTCTGAGCTTGTTTCCTTGTTCTGTTGAGCCTCTGGGGTTTGAAGAACTCGCCCTGGGACCATCGCACCCTTCCTTAATCAAAAGGTGCGATGCATACTGATCTTTCCACTGACTAGTCAGTATGCATCACTTCCAGTACACTTGCTAGGGTGCAATGGGCGCAGGGAGGAAAGTTTTTGCACAGTTTCCTCATGGGTTTTTGCCTGTTTTTTTTTTTTACCAAATGAAGATCTTGACTCTTCTCTTGTTTTCTTTTCAGAGATTCATCAGAGAAAAATGGTTGTTACATGGCAAGAGCGCGAGCATGAAGAAGAGGATGTTGTTTCTTTACACGATCCAGGCACAGTAGCTACATTGCGGAACTATGGCTTGTTGAAGTTTTTCCATATCTCTAGCATGAGGCAACAAATCAGTTTGTTGCAGTATTTCCTCAATGCCTGGGATCCTATCAACCAGGTATTCCAGATTAGGGGCAAAACGATCCCCTTGACAGTGGTGGAACTCTATTTTCTGACCGGTTTATTGAGGCATGGTGCCCCTCTCTCATTATCAGGCTCTGCCCATGGGGGTGAGTCCGTGAGGGAGTACATTCGCCGACATTGCAGAGAGGGATATCAGTCAAGTACAGACGGAAAGATCAATATACGAGATGTCACTGATCGGCCTTTGCAGACCATTCTGTTCACTTTTGCTAGACTACCTGGTAGTTCTGCTCTTCATATAGCCAATAGGTCTTACATGCAGTATGCTTTGGAATGCCTTGAACTGAAGGTGTTCAATTGGTGTGATGCAGTACTTTATGTGATGAAAGAACAATTGACCAAGGTGAAAAGCGGAAGATCCAAGAACTTTGGTTATGGTTCTAGTTTGACCACTTTCGCCTTAGAGAGAATCCCACTAATGCAGCCGCAGTACATTTCACTTGGCCTACCTCCACTGACTGAACCACGGATGCAGAGATGGGTCAATCTCATGTCTCGGCACGCTAGCCAGCCCCAGATTTCTTTTTCTGAGACCTTCTTCGAGTGTTTCAATCGTCAGGAGATGGTTTATGCCAGGTTCCCATATGCTGGTATGGATTTCCGAGGTGATCCAAACTTGGTGCTGCCGGTTAGCGAGCAGTGGGGTGCCATGGGTAATTCTTCTGACCATATCCCTGTTCATTGTTCTTTATAATGTTCTTATATTCTTATGATCAAGACTAATCAAAACTCATGTGATCATGCAGATGTTGGACCAATTCGACTGGCAGTACGCCGCAGAGATCCAACGGCCGCTTTAGCAGGAGAGGCTGTTGGGAGGGCCATCCTTCACGACCTTGATGTGGTCGAGACTCTTTCAGCACTACATGACCAGATCGAGGGCCTTACCCTTGGTATCCCAGATGTGAGGACTGACAATCTACCTATGTGGTTGCAGCAACATACTACTGGAGTGCCGAGTCGATGGACTAGGCTTTTACGCATGATTGCATAGGCGGTGACTTGTTATCACCAGCATCATTAGACTAGGGTGCCCCCTAGCATTTTGAGTTTTGGGTCATTTGACCAATTTTGTCTTGGTTACAGAACATTATGTACAGAATATAAACAGTTATGAAATATATTTTTGATTTTCGGAGCTTTATTTTGGTTAAGTTACATAATCCTGCTGCATATATTGATGTGATGCTTCTTTTTATAAATGTGGCAAATGTCTATCTAACACATAATTCGCCAATGAGTCTATTAATGTGTTTATACTTCTGGAAATATGTTGATATTGGATGAAATCGAACTGTCTTTGCAAAATTTTGACCCTTACGAACATGCGATAGATAGTTGGATTTCGTATAGAATAGATGCCGGTGAGTTGTAGAATGACGAGCTGTGAGTCTAGCCTGACGACAAGTTGGCATATTCGATGTGTGATGGCATCCGAAAGGAGTTCTATCAATGCACTTTACTCAGCGATATTGTTCGTAGACCGACCAATACACACTCCTCTAAAACATACTAACTCGTTGTTGGGATTAAAAATGGCCCATGCCGTAGAAGATAGGTTCCGCGAACTACGACTTGCTCCGTTGGCATATCCAGCGAATGATTCCAGTAGGTTTGCATCTGCAACAAATGCAAAAAGTGGATTACTTAACCAAACTAAACGCTCTTCGCGAAAACAAAAATGTAACAAAAGCATGAGGATTACTATGTAGAATCAAGCATAGTAATGCTTGAGGTACAACCCGTTGCGAGGTTGCGCCAGTGGAATCCCATCATAGTCCATCAACTCATAGGCTCCTTTTTCTAATACTCGTTTAACAATATAGGGACCCATCCATAATGATTTGAATTTCCCTGCTCCCAATTTATCGGATTCCTGGTCGTAAAGTAAGACCAGGTCACCTTCTGAGAAGACGCGAGGTTTGACATTCTTGTCGAACTGTGCTTTGATTCGCTTCTTATGAGCTTCATTAGCCAAGGCTGCATCATGATGAGTTCCATCCAAATGGATTAGTTCCAAAAATGGGCCTCTTCTTCTGAGGTTCTAGGGAGAAGGTCGACTGCGAGTTTGAGGGATGAGATTTCACATTGAACCGGCAAGATTGCTTCCAGACTGTACACCAATTGAAAAGGTGTGAATCTGGTTGCATTTCTTACCGATGTCTGGTATGCCCACAAGGCCGAGTACAGGATTAGGTGCCAATCCCGTTTGTGGACTCCGATCATCCATTGCAGCATGTGCTTTTAGGACTTTGTTGATTGCTTCAACCTGTCCGTTAGCTTGCGGATAGTACAGAGTAGTGCTGTGGTGGGATAGTCCTAATTTGGCAGCCAACTCAACCATCATGTGATTGCGAAAATTTGATCCATGATCTATGACTATGGCCTGTGGAACGCCGAATCTAGAGACTACGTGATTGAAAAAGAAAAGGACAGCCATTTTTCCGCTGTTGTTTAATGTAGGCATCGCCTCGGCCCATTTGGTAAAATAGTCTACAGCGACTATTATGTACCCATGCCCCCCGACCGAGGTGGGGTTACATGTCATGAAATCTATGCCCCATTTGGTGAATGGCCCAACAGCTACTATTGGTTCCAGCAGTGCGGGTGGTCTTCTGGTTTTGCTATCGAAAATTTGGCAAGCATGACAACTTCTAACTGTGGTTATGCAATATTTGAACATTGTTGGCTAGAAGTATCTTGCTCGTAAAAAATTTTGCGCCGTAGCATAACCAAATTGATGCCCCCCACATGCGCCTGAATGGCAGTCATTCAGGACTTTTTCGGCCTCCTCAAGGGTGAGGCACCTCCACAGAACCGTATCAATACCACGACGGTAAAGAGTATCACGAACGATCATGTAGTCTTTTGCTTGGTATCGAATCCGTCGTTGTTCGGTGCTTGAGGTATTAGACCTGTATGTTTGTGTTTGGAGATAAATGATTATATCTCCATACCACAAATCACTTGAAGATATTAGAAACAAATTTTCATCCACGATTACTTCTTCAGATGTTGCATCGTTAGACGACGATGGGAGAACACTTAGTAACTCTGCGAATACTAGGGCTTTCTATGATTTGGATTTTTTGAATTCCAAATCAAACAATTGTAGAATTGCTATCCATTTTGAATATTTGCCCCCCAGCAACTATCGCGACAATATATAAGTCATGGGGTTGCAATCTGATAAAATGGTAGCTTTCCTGAAGAGGACGTAGTGTCGAAATCTCTGTATTGCTTGAATAGTCACGAGAGCGAGCTTTTCAATGTAGTAGTATTTCATTTCCGTATCATTTAAGTTTTGGCTTAAATAATATATAGGATGTTCAATTCCATTGTCTTCTTGAACTAAAACCATTGCTATGGTCGTATCTGCTGCAGCCAGATACAGGTTAAAGTCTTTTTGATAATTAGGAGCATACATTAATGATGCTTGTATTAGAGATTTCATTAAAGCATCAAAGGAGGCTTGCACGACCTAGTCCCAAACGAAGGGTACTTCCTTTTTCAATAGACGAGTATAACCTTTAACTAGTTCTGTGTAATTTGGAATGAACCTCCTGAGGAAATTTGCTTTCCCTTGGAATTTCTGAATTTGAAGCAAGTTTGAAGGTGGAGGCAAATCGATGATTGCTTGAACCTTGCAAGGGTCGAGACGAATCCCATCCTTTGAGACTACGAAGCCAAGTAAACGACCAGAACTTACACAAAACACACATTTGTGCGGATTGAGTCATATCTTGTAGTGTCGGCAATGTATAAATATCGCTCTCAAATGGCGCGGATGGTCGGTCCGCTTTTGTGAATGACTTGGTAGATCATCGAGATAAGGTTGAACAATGTTTTTTATGTCATGGAAAGCATAGTTCATTGCTCTCTGAAAAGTTTCCCCTGCATTCTTCAAACCAAAGGGTAGCTTGCGATATGCAAATGTGCCCCACGAACAAATGAATGCAGCCTTTGACTGGTCCTATGGGTGGATATTTATTTGATTATACCTGGAAAATCCATCCATAAATGAAAAGATTTCACATCTGGCGCATTCATCAATTATCTGGTCAATAAAGGGTGTAGGGTAGTTATCTTTTGGACAAGCTTGGTTTACATCCCTGTAATTGACGCACGCTCTAATCATTCCTTGTTTTTTCATCACAGGAACAATATTTGATACCCAATCGGTTAGAGGAACAGGGTAAATGAAACCAGCATGGAGGAGTTTTTCAACTTCCGCCTTGATGGAAATGACTTTCTTGGGGTGCACCTGCCTTAGCTGCTGTCGTACTGGTTTGACATCTGGATACATCTTGATTTCATGTTCAACTATGCTCGAGTCGATACCTGGCATTTCATCATATGACCAAGCAAAGACATCTCTAAACTCATGAAAGAGGGTGCTATATATTTCCAGTTCTGAAGAAGAACAAGATTTGCCAACATGAATATTCTCTACAACATCTCTTTTGGTTGAGATATTTATGGCAGTAGACTCTTCGATATTGGACAGGTTTCTCTCAGAATCCACTGTATTTACAGTATTCGTTAGAAAGTCAAATACTAAAGGATGGCGTAGGTCGCCGGAATTATCTTCTTTCCAGTTCAGGAGATGGGACCGATGGTGGTAATCTTCCCATGGTGCCCCATCAATCATCATCGATTGAATGATTCCTTCGTTTATAGATTGTACTTGCGACCAAGGATCTGAAGGGGTGCCATATTCCTTAGACCTATATATCCAAGCGCTCGACGAGCGTTCATGCGGGTTTGCCTCCCACACTGAAAAAATGATTGCTATAATATTTCCAGTGGGGTTAGAGGCAAAACTTGCAAATGATCCATTTTAACATCGTTTTCTGACATCTTTTGAACGGAAGATATCATATTGCAGGTTCCTACATTAGCCACTTCCACCAAATTTGTAGGAGGCGGTAGGGTAAAGGTTCCCATTAACGTAGGGTCTTTTAGTAGGCCTACTCTGATATTATGGAGCATGCTAGGGCTTCCATGGATCATCAGAATGCTTCCCATAACTTGCGAACTGTTGGGGAGAAAAGTTTGTTGGTTGATGATTGTAATTCCTCTTTGGGAAGGAAATGAAATTTTCCTAAAGTAGGTCGACACAACGGCTGCCATGGCATATATCCAGGGTCTTCCCAGTAGGATGTTGTAATCGAGATTTCCGTGGATGACTTCAACATCGGTTTCTACTGTTTTTCCCCCCAGTTCGACTTTCAAGTTACTTAATATCCCATACGGGGTATATGTTCGTCCATCAAATGCTTTCAATGTCATTGACGATCGCGACAAGGACAAAGAGCCTAGAGTTTTCCAGCAATTCATCAACATGATACATGTGGATTCCCCCTCATCAATACTTGTTCTATGAATAGTTTTGTTGAGGGCTTTCACTTGAATGAGGAAAGCTAGTTGAGCTGGTAACTGAGGGTCGTATCCTTTGTGATTGAAAGCTACAAGATTGGAATCCATTGGGTCAATCCCACCTATTGCTGATAATAAAGCTTGCTTTTGGGAGGGGCAATTTTCCAGTACCTCAAGAGTCGACATCGCGGATGGTGATTGAGATAAATCCTCCACTATATTATAGTTCTGTGCTGCTCAGGCACGAGGATTAAAGGTCGATTTGTGTATTACTCCCTTTGGCGGTTTTATTGTTAATTCAGGAATGATGGGTGGCACGACTTCTGTTGAAGTGGTTGTTGAACTACTAGGTTGATCATTATCCTTGTTGTTCAACATCTGTGGATTCTCGTAATCTTTACTCCTTGTCGTTATTAGAGCATCATTCAGTTGCTTTGAAACTGACAACATTAGCACTTGGGACGGGGAAGCATTTTCGCTAGCAACCAGATTTGTTCCTGGGTTTGGAAACGGATCTATCAATACAGCTGAGGTTTTCAAACTTTTGAAAGATTTTCTAAGTTCTTCTTTATATGGAAAGTCTCTGGTCCAGTGATCCTCATCACATATATGACATGGATTTTTTGGTTTCCCATTCCCAAAAGGGTTTGCAGAAGATTTTCTAGGAGATGAGTCCTCTTGGTTTTTCTTCTTCCCTTGTTTTTTCTTCTTGCCTCCTGGCTGCTTGGGTTCTTTGCCTTTGTCTGTTGACATGACATTTACTTCTAAGGCTAGAAGTTCCTCATTTACATTTTGACTTGAAACCATGCGGGCCTTTTTTGATGTGGCCTTTGCGGTTTTAGTGCTTGTCATACCTATCACACGATCGCTGGCATGAAAGTCTTTGTTCAATTTAGGATGTGGAGGAACGGAGAATTCTGGTTTAGGAGCATTTGGGATTTCATCGTAGAGCGTGCCATATTGAGTATAGATCAAGTCTATATATTGTGCATGAGCAATAACTTGCTCTTCAGTGACACTCCTCCCTTTGCCACATCTTCTGTAATAGCGGGTAACAATGACTTAATAAACCATTCAGCCAATAGTTGATCAGGAACATATGTTTTTACCATTCTACAATGACGTCGCCACTCATGAATATGATCAGATATGTGAGTGGTTGTCGTTTGTTTGAAATTGGTAAGTAGCTCAGTTCCTGTTTCGTACCTGATAGGTAACTGAAAATGGGTTAAAAAGGTTGTGGCTAGGGTATTGAAGTTATCAAACGAAGCTCTAGGCAGTTCAATATACCGCTTTGCTATTGGACCAGTTAACATGCGCTGAAAGAGGTGAAGCCGAATCGAGTCATCATTGAGAGTGTTTGATGAACACCATAGATGAAAGGTCATCACATGATTCGATGGGTCTTCGCCTGATTTCCATTAAATTTAGGAATATTTGACGGAAGTTTATGTGGAATCGCCGGCCACCAAGGGGCGTAAGCAATTGGATCATTTGTTAGTCAACTCAGATCTGGTAACTCTAAAGTTGCCACGAAAGGAAACTGTTGATTTAGGCTTGGTTGAGCAAACCCAGGATAAGACGGAATTGTTTGAGCAGTCGGTCTTTGCATACCAACATAATGCATTTGATGTTGGTAACTATGGTAAGGTTGATGGGCATAACCATTATGATATGGTTGATAAGGCTGCCCATTACTTGCAAAGACTTCTTGTTCATATCCTTGGTAAGCCTGCTGGAATTGCGGTTGTTGGTATTGCACCAGCCATGGTTGTGAAGCCATGGATTGTTGTCCAGTACTGACTGTTTGACCAAGATGGGGATTGGTGTTGCCCATCTGAACCTATGCCATTCCACTAGTTGGTGACTGTGGTTGTGTCAGAGGTACAAGAGATTGTTGTATTGCAACCTGTGAAACTTGAGGCTAGCATACCACTGGTGACGCTTGTACTTGCGATACTGCCACAATAGCCGGCATAGTGGAGATGATTATCATAGGTAAACTTTGTTGTATTGAGCATACAACTCTTGGTTGTTGAGACAGGATTGGCACCCAACCGCTAGTTGTGATTCCAGCATAACCCAAATTTTGTTGTGAACTCACGCATGGTTGTCCTTTCGAGGAAGACAATGAAAGGGTGTACGGCCCTCCATATGATGGTAATATAGTACTCAAAGGAATGATTTGCCTTCGGGAACCAGTTTTCCCAAATTGACCTTGTGACGGATCAATTTGTTGAGACTCAACGTAAGATATTCCAAATATAATTCCGAACGAACAAACGGGAATAGTCCATACTGTAGAAATAGCCCCTAGATGGACTCCATCCAGGGATTGAAAGCTGGTTGGGACAGATGGCACGCTGGGGAACATTTTCAGAATAGAAAAAGGAGATTCCGTTGTTGCTGTGTCATGTGACATAGTCCTTGATGTTGACGGTTGTTCAGACATATTAAGCCTATCCAAAAGATTCCTCAGCGATTCTTCAGGAACTTCCGAGGGTGGGTGAATATTTTCTGATGAAGAAGGATACAGGGCAATCCCAGCTCCAAGTTGCATTTGAGTGCTAGATGGAGGATCTTCCACAATATCTTCTATGGCAATCAATCCAGGAGGAAGAGGTAGACCGTCAAGTCCGTAAAATATTTCTGGTGCCGAAGAAGATGTAAGTTCAGCAGTAGCAGGCGGTTGGGGAGTAACACCTTCCAAATCAGCTGTTGACGGAGCTAGTTCAGGAATAGAAGTGTTAACCGTCACACTAGGATCAGTTGTAATGTCCTTTTACTGTTGCGGAATTTCTTCTGTAGAGGCAGGGATACCAGAAATGTTCGGAGTAACCGGAGTCTCTGAGGATGTTGGAGTGCTTGCTCCAACCAACCTAGGGGACTTTGTTCTGGTTAAATGAGTTCGCTTTGTCCAGAATGGTTTCGCTTCTGGAGTCAACGATGGTTGACTCATAAGTCTCCGCAAATGACGGGGTTTTGATTGACATTCTTCCACGATTACGGATTACTTGATCAACTCAAAATAAAAATGGAAAAATGTTTTTCGAATTAAATGAATTTTAGACGCTTTGACACAACTTGTTTGTTCAATTTTAAAGAGTCGAGAAAAAACAAAAGATGACTCTAGTCGCCTTCAATTTTTATTGAGCCTGAAGTGACAAGTGCTCAGAGGACCTTTTCCTTTAAGGAGTCTGAAAATAAGCAAAATGGACTTCTCTAGTGATCTAGCTAGAGAGGATTACCAAACCAATCGAAAAACTGCAAAATACTTTTTATAGTATGGTAGTCAATCTTCTCAAATACTGTGTTCAGTGCATTGTGATCGATAGGGCGTAGACATAGCTTCCTAAGGATAAAGGATGCAGCCTATTGTGGTCTCCCAATATATACACGACAGTACATGGGAGCACAAGTCCGTACTAGCACTTGCCATCTCAGAGTGGAGGAATCACCCAACCAACACTGAAAACAATAGTTACCAGGTTTTACGACGCTGGAATACGTCTCTATCCTAGACCTCTAGATGTTGTGCATTAAGTTCCAAAGCATTGTTAGATTCATTGAATTTATTTTAAGTTGATCTTGCTTAACAATTTGCCTTTCAGGTTCACCGCGTGATGTGTATATAATTCCTAAAGTGAAGTCTAAGATGATAAACAAATGTTTAATCTTCTTTCAGCAATGAAAATCCTAGCTACTAAGGAAAGATATTCAGGAATATTTTCTTCACAGAGCACACGCTAAATGCACAGTCCTACATCAAACCAAGTTGTCAAAATGCAAATGCACATGCATGTATTTGTTTTCAGCTTCCTTAATGTATGAATGATGTTAAGAAAGCTATGTGAAAATCTGAATTACTTTTAAAGAGACAGTACTCAACAAAATTCTTTTTCAAAATGAAGTGAAAGCAAGAGAGACACTTTGCGATTTTGAAATGAAAATTGCTTTTCGACACTTTAAAACTACTAATTAAAATCCTATGCAATAGTAACTATATAATCGACTATCAAGAACAATGGGATTGCTTTCTAAAACTGAAAAAGACAGCTACGACACTTTCAGATCTATAGATGACAGTTCGACTATGCTACTTTTTTGCAAAAGAGAACTGAAAATGACGCACAATACATAAAAAACACTTACAGTTCTTTGCACTAAGGAGACAGAATAATGCAAGAGAAGGGGGTTTTCATAGAATTACACTAACTACAGACAGCAAAACTCCTGAATAGGATTGAAAACAGTGAGAAAAAACCACAATCTGAGGGTAAAGTTAACCCTCCCTGACCATCGCACCTGTTACATAGTGAAACCAGTATGCAGCGCACCTACTGCACTCGGGAAGTGCAATGCATACAAACTGCCTTGAAGGCAGGGTGCGATGGTACCAGTGTGAGACTTCAAACAATTTTTCTCTCATAGTTTGTAATTCAGTTTAGGTATTTAGGCCAAGTAAGTAATGCTCAATGTATGTAAAACACAGGGGTGATCTAAGAACGTTACTAGAGCCACCACTTAGGGCAATTAGATTGCTTGCAGATATATTGTTTAATTCATAAACTAAACCCAGAGATAGATTGAAGCAGCATTGATCTACTTTGCATTTGTATAACAAATGCAGTTTGAAGGCTAGCTGGCTTGAATTCAGGCTCCGTCTGTAAGTTTATAAAAGAAACAAGGATAGATAGGCTAACAAGTAATCTAGTCGCTCCCTAGCGGAGTCACCATTTTGTTACTGGGAATAGTGTCCACTCGGATGCTACTATTCCCACTAAGATGGGTGGCTATCTTAGAAACAAACAAGTAAAGTCTACTATTGTTTTCCTTTACGAAAATAGACAAGAGGAGAACCAAGGAGACCAACTTGAGTCTTGCGCTTGATTCCCTCTCCTTCTTGATAGAGCTTTGTCGCTTCTTCTTCATCTGCTCAGCTTCAAAAAGAACCTATGTAATCATAGCAACATACTACTATCGAAGAAACAAAGATCTATATTCATAAATAACATAGGATCAGATGTGTGTTAACCATAGAAATGCATATATAAACAAGTACACAAGAATATGGAAGAAAACAAGAATAGCTTTATTAAGATGAAAAGTAGCAAGAGGATTACAACTATATGTTCCAACCCAGCATCATCCTCTAGCTAGGAAGCCCTTCTTCACTTCAAGCAAAGCTTAGATCACCCAACACTATGAATGTACACCAGAAAACCAACAGCACTTCTCTATAAGATACAAAATTCCAGCCCCTGGATCTCTGTGATGAGGGATCCATATATAGATGATTATAGAGAGGTGAGTCATCTTCTGGGATCTTGATTAGTGTCCCTCTCCTTGAAGTTCCTGCTTCCACTGGGAAATGATGATCTCCTACTCATCCCTGGTCGAACATAGAGAGGCAAGTGCCAGAGGGGAAGCTTCTGGAAGATTCCATGATCTTC